>JAEIFJ010000938.1:0-228124 GCA_018903435.1 Leucophenga varia | reverse complement strand
ATAATCAATATGTTTGTATGGGTGCCTTAGCTAAAAATGGGCGTGGCACCTTGGATTTGATATTGAATGTCATTACAAGTGTTTTTACCCAAATTTGAGTGAATAGTTTCATAAATAATACCTATTTTAATACAAAAATTCGAGAATGGGCGATAAGTTTGTATGGGGGCTATATCTAAAAATGGGCGTGGCGGCTTGGATTTGATATTGGATGACATTAGAGGTATTTCTTTCCAACTTCAGTGACTACTTTCATAAATAATAGCTATTTTCATGCAAAAAATAAAAAAAAAAAAAGGGGGGGGGAAAAAAAAAAGGGGGGGGGAGTTTGATTTAAAAAAAAATTGAAGGGGGAAAGGGAAAAAGTTTTTTGGTGTTTTAAAATAATATTTAAAAAAGGGAATAAAAAAGAAAAAGAAAGAGGACGGAAGAAGACGGAGGTAGCGACTCGTCTCGTCGGCTGTTCAAGAATATATATACTTTATAGGGTCTACGACGTCTCCTTTAATGCGTTACAAACTTTCTGACAAAATGATAATAAATGTGGCGGGTATAAAAATTTAATGTCAGATTCGTAATCAGCGACCTTAAATTTCTTCTAGAAATAAGTTTCAAGCAAATCCAATAATTTTTGTGAAAATTTGTCCGCCATTTTGGATCCGCCATTTTGAATTTTAAAAATCTAATGCCAGATTCGTAATCAGCGACCGAAAAATCATTGATATACGCAGTTTTGATGGAAACAAATAATTCCTTCTAATTTTGGCCAGTTTTGCCTACTGTCTGGCCCACAGTGCGCCGTTGAGTTCCAACAGGGAACTTTTTTATATTATACTATTTTTTTTATTTTTATTAATTTTATTTAAAATTTTTTTTTTTAATGTATCTCATATATAGTTTTGTATATATTTTAATATATTTATATAAAAAAGATTTTTATATTTAACTATTATTTTTATTGAAAAGCTTTTTAATTTTTATATTTTATAAATTTGTTAAAAATGTTTTACGGCGTTTTTGTTGTTGTTGTATTTAATATGGAAGTTGAAACCATATTCGTATTTATTTTCTTTAGATTGAATACATATATAAAAAAATTTTATCATAGAAATTTTATTTTCAAAGTTTTTATTTTATAGAAATATTTCTCAATAATGAATTATGTCCATTTGTTTTTAAATTTTTTTTTTTGGTACAATTTTTGAATTATGTTGATTCTGTTTTTGGATATATAAAATTTTTTTTTTTTTTTTTTTTATTTTTTTTTTAATTTTTTTATTTTTTTTTTATTTTTTTTTTTTTTTTTTTTTTTTAATTTTTTTTTTTTTTTTTTTTAAACCATATACATATATATTTTTATTTATTGGAATAAAAAGGGTGCGTAGTTCCATATTTAAGTATTAAGTATTTCTTTTTTTTTAATATGCTTGTTTTATTTTTATTATTTTTGCACAATGTACATTGCAAAATAAATAATAATTTTTAATAACAACGTTGCCTTGCATTTATTTTAATTGTTTTTTTGTCTTTTATTTTATTGTCTGTTTAATATTTTGTTTTAAAACACACAGATACTCAGCGCGGCGTATATATATATTGCGCGATGGCAGGATCGCCATGTAAAATACGAATTAATACAACTGATATTGTTCGTGGTATAATCAGAACTGATTTTTTTTCCAAATTAATTGTTACAAAAAATGCTTATTGCATACATATAGATGTATGCGAACAGACATAAGCTAAGCAATTCTTAGCTTGAATTCGATACTATGCTTGAAGGTCGCGAGTCGTTGACGTTCTTGTCATCCGACGCTTTCGTAAACATTGTAGCGCGGGGCGCGTGTATCGGACGGACTGATCGTCAGTTTATGCTGACGGGACATTATTACATTAGAACGACTTCAAGCATAGTATGTTCGCTACAGCAGGCTTCAGACGCTCGAAACAGTTTCTAATCTTCGCAGTTTTTCGAAACCAAGCTTTTCAAAATCTTCTTTTAAATTCATCCACAAACCGAAGCGTGCTTTTTTGAATAATTTAATGAGTCAGTGTCAAATGTGTGGTTTTTTTTGAGCATGTTTTAAGCAGATGCTCTAGATTTTTGGTTTTAAATCCTTTGCAAAGAACAGAATTTGTCAGAGAAAAGCATTTGTGCTTGAATTGCTTGGCACACAGTCATATGATGAGGGAGTGTACGAGTTTGCACAAGTGTTCTAAGTGCCTCAAGCCTTATCATACACTGCTTCATTGGAACACTGCAGCCATTGTTCCAATTTCTACCCCCGAAACTTCGGCTGCAGGTTCAAGTCTATTTCAAAGTTCACCCCAAATTGAAGCAGCAACCAGCAGCAATATTTTACAGACGTGTTGTTCGCAACTTTCAAATAATGTTTTTCGTAAGCCAAACTTTGGCAAAACCACTAATAGAAGAAAGAAGAAACAAAACAAATTAAGTGTAGACTCAGAAAAAGGGCTTTCGGTAGAATGTCTTGAAAATTCCCCCAAAAATATTTGTAAAATATGACAAATAAAACACCCTCTAGCGATTATAGAGGCTGAAGATGATTTGCCAATTCGAAGAGATTACCCCCAAATGAATGGTGTACGCAATTAGAGAAAAAAGCTGCAATTCGAAAATGGTCGTAACGGGCGCGAAGTCGAGACACGTCGATTTCCTGTTTTTCAAGTTTTGTTTGCAGACACTCTTCTCGGATAAACTTTGCGCGTTTGCCCCGCTGGCCTATTTTTTTTTCTTGAGATGGCCATCTGTTCCGAAAGAGTAAAGCGCAGAGAAAAGTGAAACCAAATGACTTTCTGGCCCCACAAAGAAAATTTTTTCGTCCACGAGAGGTGTTGAGACGACGTCAACGATTTTGACGATAAGCTCCGCTACCATCGTTCCTCGCTTGTCTCACCCACGGACTTCTTTTGACCATTGTAGAAGCGGCGAAGTCCAATGGGACGGACGGTTAAGGAGAACAAGACGAATTACTTGAAATTCACTCGCAGGCAATCGGCAAGACACAGACGGTCTTTGAGTACAGGGAACTTCAGCTTTGAGGCTGTAGAAAACTTCATATATTTGGGCTCAGATGTAAACAACAACAACATCATCAGTCAGGAGATTAAACGAAGAAACACTTGCGAACCGTAGCAATACGCTGATAATGCCGGTCCTGATGTATGGCTCAGAAGCATGGGTCATGATAGAATCGGATAAGTCGGCGATGGGCGTATTTGAGAGGAAGATACTTCGGATAATCTTTGAGAAAAGTTTGGAAGCGAAACGTGAATCAAATCGAAGGGGCGCGGGAGAGAGGACGTCCGCCGCTGCGTTGGGAGGACCAGGTCCTAGATGACAACCTCAGTATCAGTATCCCGAATTGGTATATTAAGGCACTGGTTTACAACCGCTGGTGCCAAATCTTACGTGCTGCCAAGTCCGACAATCGGCTGCAGTGCAATATATATATATATATATATATATATATATAATTAATTCGTGTATGTGCACTCGTTATTTTTAATTTTAAAAATCGAAATGCGTTTTCATTGTTGAGGTGCATCGACTGTTTCTTTGCAGGTTTCATCAATAGTCACCGCCAACTGTATGCGCCGGCAATTATCTTACGAGGAGTGTCAGAAACAATAAGCATAATACGAAATAAAATAGTTGGCAACGCCGACATAACATTGGAATCATACAATACACCCTTTGATTGGAAAACAATTTCCAAATCTCTGACACTCCATTATACAGATAAACGAGATTTGGGTTCTCTTGAATACCAAATGGTCTCTTTAGTACACTAAAGAGACCATTCTATCCAATGTCAAAGTCGAGAGGCCACGCCCATTTTAAGGTATAGCCCCCATACGAAGTAACCGCCCATTTTCGAATTTTTGTATAAAAATAGGTGTAGGGGCCACGCCCATTTTTAGGTATAGCCCCCATACGAACTAACCGCCCATTTTCGAATTTTTGTAACAAAATAGGTATTATCTATGAAACTATTCACACAAATTTGGGAAAAAGCACTTCTAATGACATCCAATATCAAAACCAAAGTGCCACGCCCATTCTTAGCTACAGCCCCCATACAAACTTATCAATTATTTTCACATTACGATTACACATAAATTATTTAAAGATACCTGTGACGGGTAATTAAGCTTCGGTTCCACCGAAGTTAACGTTTTTCCATGTTTTTTTTATTTAGGTTAACTAACTCTTCGTTACCATACATTTCGTTTAGAACGTAGAGTGGAAAAATATTAAAATTTCTCATTGATACAGGCTCTCCTAAAAATTACCTTCTGCCCAATTTAGCTAATAAATCATTAACAATCATCAGAGTTTCTATGCAAAATCAGTAGCTGGAGACGTTAAAATCACTGAACGTACTTATCTCAATTTTAGAGCAATGTCTTTTAAATTGAATAGTTAAAAGACATTGCTCTAAAATTTTATATTCTTCCTGCATTAAAATTCCTTGATGGTATACTCGGAAACGATAGCCTACAAGCTCTCGGTACTTTTATTCATGTCCGAGAAAACGTCATGATAATTCAAAATAATGTCAAAGTAAAATTAAAACAGTTTAAGTCTCAATCCATTAATAATATCAATATAAAAGATGACCAGTTGTCAGAAAATCAATTGCTCAACCTTCAGCGCTTAGTAGACGCTTAACCAACACTTTTGGTCGAACCCGACAAAAAGCTCACTTGTGTGTGAAATCCAAACAAAAAGCGATACTTCAGTATATTCTCGTCATAATCAATAGCCCATGTCATTAAAAGTAGAAGATCAAGTAGAAATCAAATTCAAGCCATATTGGCAGACGGTATATCGACCTTTCAGGTCACCCTATACTTCATCGGTGTGGATTGTTGGAAAACCCGATTCCTCTGATAATAATCAATATCAAGTAGTCATCGATTATCGTAAACTAAACGAGCAGACGACGGCAGATACTTATCCAATCCCAGAGATAAGCGAATTTCTTGCACATTTGGGAGAGAATCAATATATCTCTGTACTTTGATTTCCCAAAGTGGTATCAAATCAAATCCGTTTCAGGTTGAGACAATCGCCAAAATACGAACTCTCAGAAATTTAAAGGACATTCGTTACGCATACGCAAAGTTGGCTAAACCGTTGACAAACCTTTTGAGAGGGGAGGAAGGACGCATATCGAAGAACAATAATCTTCATTTCAAGGACTCTAAGACCCACCGAAGAAAATTATGCCGCAAACGAAAAAGAAATGTTGGCAATCATACTTGCTTTAGACTCTCTAAGAAATTACCTGTACGGTAAATCTCATATTAAAAGTTGGAAATCGGTCCCGCTTCTTCTTAACAGTTTAAAATTACATTTCCAACACCTAATAACAGAACCAAATTATGACATCACATATTTAATCGACCTTCTAAAAAATTTCTCATTTCATCAGTAATAAACTGGATTAAGATCAATGAACCCACAATGGGGAAAATACAAGAAATCTACCCAATTCATTTCTACAATTACAAAGTTAAATTTTCAAGAATTCAAGTTAAAGACTTACCAGACTCCAAAAGCCGGAATGAAATAATTATTCGAACACCCAATAGAGCACATTGGAAAAGCAGAGAAAACAAATTGCAGTTTATAGAAAAATATTATTTCCCTTCAAAGCAGAGAAAAATCGATAGAATCATAAAAAAAATGTAAAATTTATAAACAGAATAAATAAGATAGACATCCACCAAAACAAAAAATTCACGTTACACCTATTCCACAATATCCTGGTCAAATAGTACATTTAGATTTATTTCTCAGACAAAACGGCTATTCTTACTGCAATAGACAAGAGCAGCAGAGGACCTTAAACAACGCCTTGGCCCCAGAAACAATAATTATTGGTAATGAAAAAGCTTTTAGTTCCGTTTGGAATAAAAATTTTAAGAACACTCCCTGACACCAGCAGTGCGAACGGGCAGATCGAACGATTCCACTCTACCATTCGAGAAATAATGCGTTGTCTTAAAACAGAAGAGTTTGAAGAGTTCCTCGAACAATCAATTAGAGAATATAATTTATCCGTACATACTATTACTACGAAAAACGCATAGAGGCTTTCTTTTCCAGAACAGTTAGCACCTACCCTAAACTCTTAGATAAAGAAAGACAAAAGACCATAAATCGTTTATTAGATACCCTGTACCCAATCTTTATGAACCTAGAGATCGGTTCTATTTAACTACCATACCTTATTGAATTGAATTTTCATACAAAAACTTAAAAAAAATCGGGTATATATTTGTATGGGGGCTAAACCTAAAATTTTGTTGGACCTACCCATATTAGTCTATATCATTGGGACTATCCTAGGCATAATTTATACTAAATTTAGACTTCCTAGAATAAGAAACAATGTCGTTTTTGTGCAAAAACACAAAATTTTGAGGTACATTTGTATGGGGGCTATACCTAAAATTTTGTTGGTCCCACCCATATTGGGATATTTTATCGGGACTATCATAGACATAATTTATACCAAATTAAGACTTCCTATAATAAGAAACAATGACGTTTTTATGCAAAAACCTATAACCTATACCTAAAATTTTGTTGGTCCTACCCATATTGGGATATTTTACTAGGACTATCATAGACATAATTTATACTAATTTTGAACTTCCTAGAATAAAAAATAATGAAGTTTTTATGCCAAAACCCAAAATTTTGGGGTAAATTTGGGGGGTACCCCTTAACATGGGTCTAGAAAAAACGTTTACAAGTGAACACTTGACGGCTCAGGAGAGTCTAAGTTTCAAATATGGTGGCCCTATCTCTTATAGTCTCCGAGATAATCTCTCTCATACGGCAGACAGCAGGACAGACAGACGGACAGACTGACATAGCTAGTTCGACTCCCCTTCCAATGCTGATCAAGAATATATATACTTTATAGGGTCTATCTTGCCTTATCTGTCTGTTACATACATTCGCACAATCTTAATATACCCTTTTACCCTTTGGGTACAGGGTATAAAAAAATTTAATGTTTGCATAAAATTTAATGTTAAAAGTGTATAAAATATTTTGAATATTGTGTTCATTTAAAAAGTGTGACGAAAATAAATTTTCGACACAACATAAATATGTAAATATAAAAATATAAATGAAAAACTATGAAATATAATGAAATATAAATGAATTAAAATTTGTAACTAATATTATTTAAGGGACCCTAAGGCCAATTAGATTCCGCTCCTGCGTTTAGCATGATTAACATAATAATAGAAAATACAATGCAACGCAACACAACACAACAAAAAAACAACCAAACATAGCCGACAGAATAATAGCAATCCGAACCTGCGCTAAGCACAACTGCGAAACCTGCACCCCAACACCCGCGTCATACATTGTCCACATATTGACAAAAATACAATATGTAACGGCAGAATCACGCCACAAAACAACAAGACAAACGTCTGATGTAAAACAAAAAAATACTGCACCCAACACCCGCGCCATACATTGTCTACATACTCGCGAAACAATGCGTAGCGGTGAAAGAACATCTGGCATAATAAAAAAAAATGCAAAGCAAAGCGCAGCATAGGAACATAACGACAGTGCAGTCGCGACAGCAGCAAAAATGCGTAGCGGTAAAAGAACATCTGGCATAATAAAAAAAATGCAATGCAAAGCGCAACATAGGAACATAGCGACAGCGCAGTCGCGACAGCAAAAAACATAGCGACTGCGCAGTCGGGATAAGCCAAACCAAAGGCTTGCAAGCGACGCGACTGCAAATTTTTGGCGAAAGCAGAGGGCGGTGGGAGTATAAATAGACGCGCATTTTCTAAGGAGATTCACTTAGTTCTGGACAACAAACGAAGCAGCACAACGCACAGCAACCGCAGCAGCGAAGTAAATAAAAACAAAAAAAAAAAATAAATGCTAAGTATATTCTAATATATCTCGTAGTTAACAAATTATCGTTAAAAAAAAATAAATATATATATAAAAGAAAGTCGTGTTAGTTACACCACTTATAACTCAAGAACGGCAGAACAGATTTGGCTGAAAATTGGTAGGGAGGTAGCTTAGAGCCAGGAGACGGACATAGGATACTCTTTATCCCGTTCGACAGCGTTCCCGTGTGACTTGACATGAAACGTCAGTCACTATAAAACGTGGTATAACAAAAAAGAATCAGACTTGGAATAGCAAACCGCAAATGACAGGTATGTAATTGACGTAAAATGACAGCTATGTAATGACGTATGGATGAAAATTGATATTTGTAAGAAATCAATATTAAAACTATTTCTATTTCTATTAAAAAATATCACTAAAAATTGAATAATCTAACCCAAGTTGTAAAAAAATAAACAAAAAACTTCCTTCAATCGCGTGCGCTGCGAAAACTAATTATGATAGAACAAAATGATGTATTACAATTTTTAGGACACATCACTATTCAGGTGAGCAACCAGACGGTATTTTGAAAAATTTTGACTCGGGGCCTAATGGGGGCCTTGAAACCGGAAAAAGCCATATCTTTGGAGTGAATAGACGAAGAGACTAGAAACAGGGCCCATTTGAAAGATGGTTAAAAACATTTTTGGCGTTCAAGTTGTTCAAGGGATTTCCGGAATTTGGACCTTGGACCTATATGTGGACCAAATATAGATTTTTTGACCAATTTTTTTGTTTTTACAGATGAGCACTTAGAAAGGATTTTAGAAAATTTTGACCCGGGGCCTAATGGGAGCCTTAAAAAAAGTCATACATTTGGATTGAATAGACGTAGAGACTTGAAACTAGGCGCATTTGAATGATGGTTAGTCGTGTTTAGGGAATTTCCAAAATTTGAACCCAAATTTTTTGAACAATTTATATTTAGCCACCAAATAGAAGCCAAAAAAACGCGAGCAAAGCCGCGGGTACCTGCTAGTATGAAATAAAAATAATTCTTACTTTATTTAACTATTATATTCCTCACAAGGATAAAGTATATATTTATCATCCTGAAGACGCAATCCGTCTGCAGGGATTAGAAATATATATTTTGTCAACGCACAGGAATACATGTATTTGTTGCTCTGAAGACGCAAAACGACTATAGGGGCTGCAAATACATGTGTTTCTAAAAAACTGCGAATATACCTAAATCCTTAAGACGCAAAACGACTGAAAGGATTAAGATAGGGAAGTCTCCGTGAGAATATATGTATAGTGGTTGCCCTGAAGACGCAAACCGTCTGCAGGGATTGCTGCTATAGATATATTCTATCCTTAAGACGCAAACCGTCTGAAAGGACTACAGGTATATTTGGAGATTCCGCCAAAGCAGAGTGCGCTCCGGAGGAATAGACTAAGAATAAGGAAATTTATTCTGCAAATAACACCGCCGGTGGTCGCTAAAAATAACAAATTTTTGTGACAGAACGCCTGGGCATCCGACGAGGTTACCCCGGCGACAAAAGTTCGTTACAAAAGTTAAGAGTATATAAAACAAATAAAAACGCGATGCAGTACCCCATTCGCAACGCAGTGAGATAAGATACTCAAGTAAGAGTGCGCAATGCAGCAGCACATTCACAACGCCGCGAAAACACCGAGTTAAGGAGATAAGAAAGTCTACCAATTGAAGCCGCACATTCAGAACGCCGCGAAAACAGCGAGTTAAGGGGACAAGAAAGACTACGGGATGCAGCCGCACATTCACAACACCGAGAGAATTCAATCCACTGGGAAGAGAAACAACTGTGAAATAATCAAAAATAATAAGAACAAATTCATCACAACGAAGACTTACACACCTACAGGCAAGGTAGCGAGTAGAACAGATACAGCAGATGACGCAGGATCAGGTCATTATCTACATTAGTGACCTAGAACACCGATCCAGGGAGACAGCTAGACAATCAGCAAGAAACATGTTAAACAGGGAAACATTATCGCGGGCGCAGTTGTAAATATACCAATTTCAATTTCTGAGACTGCCACGTCCTTTCCAAGTACATTTAGAAATGCTTATGCCATCCATTTTAGAGGCCCATTACTTGCTGTCATTCGAGATGTACGCAAAACAATGAATGAATGGTCCAGTCTATGGGTTATAACGAAGTAGTTCCGTTTATAGCAGACCAGGCAGATAAAAATTTAGTACGGTAAATGGGAGAAGTCGGTATGGGTGATGTGGATATGGTAGAAACTAGTAGTTTGAATATCAAAAATGAAGTAACAAAAAATCCAATGTAAGGGATGTTTCTTTAGAAAATGCTTTGAAAGACAACTTTGTCAACCATCTCGGGTAGCATGATGAAGGCCACCACATTTTGAAACGTTTAAGATCTTCTCCGGCACATTGGGAGGCTGAGAAGAAAAAAAGGATTTCGCGATCCCGCCCATTCCGAAGATTTTCAAACTATCCGAATTTATTAGACTTTTTTTGTTTTTATACAAATTTAAAAACTTTACACTAATTTTAATATGTTTTGAAATGCGTTTTAACTATTGTTTTGCTTCAGAAACAAAATGTTTTCGAAGTTTTCACTTAACATATGAGTGGGCCTTTATTCTTGTATCACTGGTGACCGATGAAGTTGGCACATGAAGAACTTGTATAGCAAGCTTTTGAAGTGGATGTGCAGTGCACTTTTGTCAAAATGATTGGATAATAGTTCTATTTTCCGGTTTAAACATTTTTAAACATATATTAGTTTATTTGTGCAGATATATCTTTTTCTGGTTATGTGTCTCGACAGGTAAGAAACTAAGTTCCTTAAAGGAAGGATTTAAAAACAGTGCAACATAACGTAGATTTGTGGGTTAACATCGAATTAATGAGAGCATATTTGCAAGCGTTTTTAATATTTTTATACCCGCCACACATAGTATGAAGGGTATTATCAGTTTGCCGGAAAGTTTGCAACGCATTAAAGATGGGATCGGAGACCCCATAAAGTATATATATTCTTGATCAGCTCGATGATGCGAGTCGATCTAGCCATGTCCGTCTGTTTGTCTGTTTATTTCAACGCGTTTTACTCGGAGACAACTGGAGATACTTAGCTGAAATTTTAAACTTAAGCTTTTCTCGGCAACGAATATGAAAGTGCCACCCCTATTTTTAGGTATAGCCCCCATACAAACTTACCGTTGATTTTCGACTTTTTGCATGAAAATTGCTATTATTTATGCATATATTCACTCCAAATTGGGTACAAATTCTTGTAATATCATACAATGTCAAATCGAATGTGCCACGCCCATTTTTAGGCATAGCCCCCATACAAAATGACCTCCCATTTTGGATTTTTTGTATGAAAATGGTTTTTATTTAGGAATGTATTCACTCCAAATTGCCTAAAAACACATCTAATATCATCCAATATCAAAAGCAAGGTGCCATGCCTATTTTTAGGTAAAGTCCAAACAAACTTACCGCCCATTTTGGATTTTTGTATGAAAATGGTTTTTATTTAGGAATGCATTCACTCCAAATTGCTTAAGAACACATCTAATATCATCCAATATCAAAAGCAAGGTGCCACGCCTATTTTTAGGTAAAGTCCAAACAAACTTACCGCCCATTTTCGAATTTTTGTATGAAAGTGGTTATTTTTTAGTAATGAATTAACTCCAAATTGGGTAAAAACTGTTTTAATGTCATTCAATATCAAATCAAAGGTGCCACGCCCATTTTTTGGCAAAGCCCCCATCTCGAAGTTCTATTTAAGCTACTGACGATAACACGTTAACAATTTAAAAATACGTAAGAAGGGTATATAAGCTTCGGTTCCACCGAAGTTAACGTTTTTCCTTGTTTTTATTATTTTAGTGTCAATACTGTGCATTATTGATTTCCGCTACTATAAGGCCTATTAATGAATTGTTGACACTCTATCAGAGCTCCACACTTTAAAAATCGATGAAAAAGCAAATCCTATCCGCGTCATTTTTTTCAATCAATTTTTTTTTTTTTGAACCTCAACATAGTAACTAAGTCCTTAAAATGAGACACTAAAAATTTACAAGCATCTATCAACAAAAGAAGTTCGGATATGATTTTTTTTTCAAATTGTAGTATGAAACAGGGAATACGTCCACAAAAGTACAATTTTTATTGTGTCTTCAGGCACATTTAATTCAAATACATATTAAAACATGTTTTATTTTTATAAGTCCAGAGAGCAAATTCAGGTCCCGAGTGAATCTTCGGGACTTGCTTCAATTTCGGGATAGTTGAGATGTACCCGAAACATTTTTCGGCACCCGTGGAATCCCGCGGGATTCCCGCCCGTCGCCCATCTCAACTTCTGATCTTTTTTTATTACAGTGTCCGCTGCTGAGTGGCAGGACCTGTTAGTTATTTTATCCAAAGTAGTAGATAATAGGAGTTTAACAGAGGAAGAAGCGGGCAATCTACAAGCCACTGAGGAAACTATATAAACTCGGATCCTGTCACTGTTATTTTCATCATCTTTCTCGTCAATTATTAAAACGTTTCATGTCCCTTATTTTTGGTGAACATGAGGTTGTTGATTTCTTATCTCTTCCGCAAAGTTTTACAAAAGTATACGTTTCTGACTTGTTGGATCATTATATGCAGAGGCATGCTGGCACTTGAAAATGAGGTCAGTATAAAACTTAGTTGTTTTAGTTGTTTAAAAAAAGCTGCATACGATGGTAGTGCAGCTTTTTTATACCCGTTACACAAAGTGTAAACGGGTATATGCAGTTTGTCCGAAAGTTTGCAACGCATTGAAGGAGACATCGGAGACCCTATAAAGTATATATATTATTGATCAGCTCGATGAGACGAATCGATTTAGCCATGTCCGTCTGTCTGTCCGTCTGTCTGTTGCGATGAGTGTTACTCGGAAAGTTTTAAAGATATTGACCTGAAATTTGAAACTTAAGCTTTTTGTGCTCCTAGTTAGTTTGTATGTCAGAACCAATGTGCCACGCCCATTTTTAGATATAGCCCCCATACAAACTTACCACTTTTTCCGACTTTTTGTATGAAAATAGTTATTATTTATGAATGCTTTTACTACAATGTAGGGTAAAAATACTTCTAATGGCATCCAATATCAAAAGAATGTCGCCACGCCCATTTTCAGATATAGCCCCCATACAAACTTACTTTTTTTCGATTTTTTGTATGAAAATACGTATTATTTATGAATATATATTTAATGCAAATAGTGTAAGAACACTTTTTTGTCATCCAATGTCAAATCTAAGGCGCCACACCCATTTTTATGTATAGCATCCATACAAACTTACCGCCCATTTTCGAGTTTTTATATGAAAACATTTATTATTTCTGAATGAATTCAATTAAATTTGGTAAAATCAATTCCAATGTCCACCTAAGTGAAAACTTTCGATATTTGACCAAATTCATCGTGCAATTTAATCTAAGCACCTGGTGAACATATGTATAAACTATTAAAAGTATTGTGTAACGGGTATTTCAGCTTCGGTTCCACCGAAGTTAACGTTTTGTCCTTGTTTTCATTTATAAAAGATGGTCGGTTTTACTGAATTTTGCTAGATTTCCTTCCAGTGAAATTAAACAACTAAATTTTGTACTGACAAAAATATGATTTCTTAAAAACTGATAGATAACACTAGTTTACAAATATTGACAACATTCCATGGGATTCGTTCTAACCCTCCTATTTCCATGTATTTTTGGGGCGTAGATTTCAAAAATGGCCACAAAAAAGAACCCAAAGAACCGTTTAGAAGATATATTCAAAAAACCGTTGTATTTTTCATGCTTTTTTAAAAAATGTTAGTTTTTAATCCCAGTTTTGCAGGAGTTAAAAACTATTTTTATTTATTTTTAAAATTTGTAAATTAAGACAATTTCATTGGGGAAATATGAAGCCTAAAAGTGTTCAAATCGGATAAAAAATGTGGAAGTTATAGCTCCCAAAGTAAAATTAGACAAATACATAATATGTGCTATATAATATTTATTCAAGTTTTTTATCAGCGTTAACAGTGTCAAATGTATGGCTACGCTAAAAACGCTTAACAAAGATAAAAAACATACACATACATATATAACTTAATCTCCCATTGGGAGCCACACACTTAAAGAGACAATACGTAATGATAGGAAACGAGCCAGGGATCAACTCTGGTTTTTAAGGCATGGCTTGCGAAATACCAAATTATTAATAGAGGGATTCAACTGTAAGGTTACCAAACCATTAGTTAAGCTGGACAGAACCCAGCTAAGGATCATGATAGGACTCCTGTAGACTTAGGAAAAACCTGTAATGAATGTAACAAGCTCTCCTGAGTGTAGATTTTGTGACAGTGTGGATGAAACACCTATCCATATTCTATCAGAATGTGTAGCGACAGCCAGTAATAGGGTGCCATTGTAAGGAGGATACACACTCTCCTTAGAGCAGGTTAGGAAAACCGAATCTATAAAAATGATTAGATTCATTCAAAGACTAAGGCAAGAATCAGTAATCTAGCCAGTAAGGGTGTACAATATACCTCTCTAGGGAGCAGTATGAATATCCACTTAAGCAATAATAAAAATACAATTTGTATCGGATTAAATATATCTGATTTAACTTAAAACAAAAACATGAAATTGTCTTAATTTACAAATTTTAAAAATGAATAAAAAAAGTTTTTCTCTCTTGCAAAATTGGGTTTAAAAATTAACATTTTTCAAATAAGCATGAAAAATACAATTTTTCTCTGTTTCGACGCTTGCTACACAAAAAGTATTCATTCGATTTTCACGAATAGCATTTCAGCTTTATAAATTTGTCCATTCTTGAGATTTTTAGTAATAACTGAAAAAAGTCCACAAAAAACGGTTTTTTTAAGATATCTTCTAAACGGTTCTTTGGAAAAATTTTTGTGGTCATTTTTGAAATCTACGCCCCAAAATAAATGTAAATAGGTGGGTTAGAACGAATCCCATTTTTGGTGTAAACTAGTGTAATCAAAAACAAATATTATAAATGGAAACCAGAGAAATGGAAACCAGAGTACGAAAACAAACAATACAGTACACTATCATTTTGTTTTGTTCTGAACTTTTGTAGGAGCAAAGCAAAACGATAGAACATTTAGAGAACTTTACGAGAGTGATTGTTTCTCAAACACAAACAGTCGAAACAATAAAGTATTCCAAGCAAATGATCAAAACAAAACATATAGTTTGGCGACAGAAAACGAAACGAAACAAATACAAAACAAGAAAACAACGATTTAAAATTAGTGTTCTTTTGTCTTGATCCTGTTTTCACCAGCTTAGAACCAACGACATCCTTTAAGATTGCGTTTGGAAACTGATATAATTATGTTCGAAAAGTAAACGAGACAATCGCTCAAAACCAATCTCATGAACTTTTGGAATAGCCAAGCCAATTCATTGACTTGTCTAGCTAAAGTTACATTAGGTGTCCTACGTTCTCAAGTTCAACGATGAAAACAATCGCTCTACAATGGATTATTTCTAGCGTTTAAATACATTTTTCAAGACGTTCGTATAAGCTAACATGTGCCCCATTAAGTTTAGAACAGATTTTGCTTGTTAGAGCGAATGGGTTATTTGAATATAAATGAAAACCTCAAATGTGAAAGACTAGTTAGTACATTAAATTAGGGACCGTAATCATTATAAATTATATTATAAAAATTACATTGTAATGATTATATTTCAATTTTCCATGGTTTCTTCAATGATAATCATTAGTTTAATGATTAAACTCGTTGCTATATAAATAAAAAAAGGAATATATTAGTTATCCGCATAAGTCAGTCTAGAAAGTTTATGTTCGTTTCTAAAAATCCGCAAACAATGGAATTTTCTTATAAAACTCTAAAAAAAATTTTAGAAACTTTCCAAAAATTTTTCAAAAATTTCGTAATTTGCAAAAAGCTGTAATTTGCGAAATTTGGAATGATTTCCAATTTTTGACAATATTTTAAATTTTTTTTTTTTTTTTTTATTTTCCTATGATTAATTTAATACATCTGTCTACAACAACATTAAGTACATATTATAACATCGATAAAGGAATAAAATTAATTTAAAAGAACAATTTCTTTAAATTATAATTAAAAACAAAAAAGAGATCTATGAAGAAGTTTAATCATGAATAACAATTTCTTTATTAAATAAATTTGCGTTTATTGATAGTTCGGTAAGTCAGCTGGACGGATCCTTTTTAGACGTCGTCTAGTAGTTAACTCAAGTATGGGTAAGTTACTCATCTCGTTGTTTGAATGTGACAGGATTCTGGTGTGGTAACTTCTACTGACTGCTACTATTTCTTCTTTAACGGTGTGTATTTTGAGATCTCTGTGTATATCTACGTTAGAAATATACCATTCCGGTCTTGTGATTTATCGAAATATTTTTGACTGCTGCTTTTGTATTATATTGATGTTTGATGCTTCTGTACAATAGAAGTTTATTGCTCATAGAGAGCTTCGTTTTTTTGTTCATAAGCCAGCTCAGTTGGCGACATTTCTTTTTCATTTGATTTCGCTTTTTTTCTATGTGCAACTTCCAAGTCAGTTTATTGTCTAAGTGAATTCCCAAGTATTTGGCCGATTTCTCAATTGGTATGTCTACATTATATATTTTTAAAGGAATGGGCACTAAAACTCTTTTGGTTGTAAAGATAACTTGTGTAGTTTTGTTTTCGTTAATTTTTATATTTAAACCATTTTTTGGTGTTATCAAGTATGTTTTGCAGCATATTAGAGGCTACAGCTAAGTCTTTATGTGAATAAAGAAGAATTGTGTCATCTGCAAAAGTTGCTATCATAGAAGAGGGTTCTATTGGGACAGGTAAGTCTTGTGTAAATAGGACGTATAAGAGTGGTCCAAGAACGCTACCTTGAGGTATACCTGCTTTAATTGGCCTTACTGTAGAGTAAGCGTCTTTAACTTTTACATAGAAGTGTCGATCAGATATGTATCTTTTAAGCATCTGGTAAAAATGTGGGAAGTAGTTTTTTTAATTTATACAATAGACCAATGTGCCATACCTTGTCGAAAGCTTTTTCAACATCAAGAAATACTCCAATACAATACTTTTTATCTTCTAGATCTCTAGAAATTTGGTTAACTACTCTATGAATTTGTTCAATAGTTGAGTGATGTTTCCGAAACCCAAACTGATGGTCAGGTATGATGTAGCTATTATCAAGGATGTGTTGAAGTCTGTTAAGGAATAATTTTTCAAAAAATTTTGATAGTATTGGAAGAAGGTTTGTCGGACGGTATGACGCTGCGCTTGTGGCATCTTTACCAGGTTTTGGAATAGCTATGACCTCTGCTACCTTCCACGTCTTGGGAAAATATTTGTGTCTTATTATTGCGTTAAACATATTCCGCAGATAATGAACAGCATTTATAGGAAGTTCTTTAAGCAACTTATCATGTCATAGCCAGGGGACTTGTTAGCCTTGATATTGTCGATCATATTTTTAACTTCCTTAGTACTTACATATCTAATTTTGATATTTTGTAAGTTGCTAGAGGTTTCTGAATTATTATAACAGGTTTGTGTGTCATTTGTAAAGGCATTTTCATAAAAGTCAGCTAGTAGAGTCGATTTATCGCGTTCTGTTTTAGCCCAAGTACTATCTGGTTTCCTTAATGGTGCTGTAAAAGATGTCGATTTTCTGAGTTTTTTAGTGGCTTTCCATAGGGAATAGTTTGTGTCTCTGGTTGGGCTTATATTAGTCAGATAATTTTCTATATTTTTATTTTTCTTTTGATTGAGCTTTAATTTTAGATCCCTAATTGCCCGATGAAATCTCTTTTTATCTTCCGGACTTCTAGTAGTTTGCCACATGTTCCTAAGTCTTCTTTTATTCTCTATTTGGTTTCGAATTGAAGCAGGTGTAAATAAGTTTTTAGTATCCCTTTGAATTAAATGCGGAGTAGAGTTAATTACCGCTTCAGCTACGGCATCATTAAAATAAATTACGGAGCTCTCTATGTCATTTGGAGATTTTAGTGCAATGTCCAAACTTAAGTATATGTTAGGAGTTCTTTGTTCGCTTGCCAATTGGTTTTTGGGTTATAGAGGCTGGGCGTCGGCTTGTTTGTGGCAAGCGTTTCGATGTAATCGAGTTGAACTGGTGAGTGATCTGAAGATAACTCAAAGCGCAACTTTATAGAAAAGTTATTAATATTTACATTTTTAACAACGCAGAAATCAATAAGATCTGGCACTTTGCGCGGGTCTGTTGGCCAGTAGGTAGGCTCGCCTGTTGAAATATATTTGGCATTATTGGTATTAATTGTTTCTAGAAGAATTTTACCTTGTTTGTTGGTAAGTCTTGAGCCCCAGGCTATTTGTTTTGCATTAAAATCACCAGCAGCAATAAATCTTGGCCCTAAAGATTTAAAATATGTATTATATTGAGCTGATGAGACATTGTGTCGAGGCGGACTGTACAATACTGAAATTGTTATGGGCCCATTTCTATCTTGCACATGAATAATAGTCGCTTTAATATCGGGTGCACAACTAAATAATTTCGTATTTTTTTGTTAAAAAAAAACATTAATTTAAGTATGAAAGTGAAAAAATATTTTATTCAAAATGTTTTCCATCGGTTGCGGTAACTTTTTCCCATCTTTCAGGCAATTTATGGATTCCATCCCAAAAAAACTTCTCATCTTTTGCGCCAAGAAAATCATCAAGCCATTTTTTAATAACTTCAACATTGGTGAACCGTATTCCAGAAAGGTGATTCTGCATCGACCGAAACAAGTGGTAATCAGAAAGAGCTATGTCTGGGCTATAAGGCGGGTGAGGTAGAATTTCCCATCCAGCATTTTCCAAATAATTTTTGACCGGTACTGCAACATATGGCCGAGCATTGTCATGATGGAAAATCAATTTTTCGTGTCTGGTCGCCCATTCTGGCCGTTTTACGGCTATTGCTTGCTTCAAACGTATCAATTGTTGCCTGTATAGCTCTCCCGTGATTGTCTGGCCCGATTTTAACAGCTCATAGTACAGCACACCCTTCTGATCCCACCAAATACAGAGCATTACCTTCAAACCATGAATATTCGGCTTTGGTGTCGATTTGGCTGGTTGGCCTGGCTTCACATATGGTCTTTTACGCTTAGGGTTGTCGTAATGAATCCACTTTTCATCGCCAGTGACAATTCGATGCAAAAACGATTTCTTTTTGTGGCGATTAAGCAGCATTTCAGACATGCAAAATCGTCTCTCAACGTCTCTCGGCTTTAATTCGTGTGGCGCCCAATTTTCTTGTTTGTGAATGTATCCAGCTGCTTTTAAACGTTTAGAAATGGCTTGTCGAGTGACTTCCAATGTTTTTCCAAGTTCTTCTTGAGTTTGACATGAATCTTGATCGAGTAATTCCTCCAAATCTTCGTCTTCAAACTTTTTTGATGGACCTGGTCGCTCTTTGTCTTCTGTGTCAAAATCACCACCTTTAAATCGTGCAAACCACTGCTGACATACTCTAACCTCTAGAGCATATTCAGGATAAGCTTCTGAGAGTAATCGATGTGCTTCTGTTGCACTTTTCTTTAAATTGAAGAACAAAAGCAAACCTCCCCGCAAATGCTGTTTTGTTGGAACGTAACTTGACATTTTGACTGTAATAAAAAAAATTTGTGTGTTTACTAATATTCACTGTGACATATCAAATGTTCTTGATTTTTTGGCGCGCTTCAACATAGAATAGCTGTCACTGTCAAAAAATTGACTACATAAATAGATATATGAGGTTAGTAACAAATACGAAATTATTTAGTTGTACACCCAATATAATCTTGGCTAAAATGTTCAACTTTATAGTATTTAATTTTATTTTTAATTATAATAGCTGAACCTCCATGCCCTGTGCCGTCTGGGTGATTTGTATTATATAAAGTATAGCCTGTTAACTTTAGGAAATGTTTAGATGTAAAATGTGTTTCTGAAATAAGTGCCAGATCAATATTATTTTCATAAAGGAAGTGCTTTAGTTCTAGTATATGTTGCCTCAGCCCGTGAGAATTCCAGCATATAATTTGTAGTGTATCTGAGCACATATCTACGAATTTGTCTTGGATGTCACCAAGCTACCAAAATTCAACACAGATGTGGCCGGTGCTGATGCTACGCAGTGGTGCGCCACGGTTGATATTGTTTTAAGCGAGAAACCGTTACATGGCAGCGCTCTAGTTCTGGCACTAAGCGAATCGTTAGAGGGCAGTGCGTCATTGTGGCTGTCGCAAATTTGTTTTACCGGCATTACTTGGGAACAATTTAAACAGCTTTTTGTGTAGAGGTTCGAAAGCACGGAGACGTCGGCCGCTACCATGCTTAACCTTATCAACAGCCGCCCCAAAGCCGGAGAATGTCTTGCCGTGTACGCGAGCCGTAAAGTAACATCTTTGATGACAAAATGGCGTGGTATGGAGTTGGAAGAGATTGCCGTATCAGTCGTTCTTGGACATATGGAAAACTTTGACCGACGACTGGAAAGAGTGGCGTACACAACGAATGTCCAGAACAGGCGTGATCTACAGTCGGAGCTTCAAGTTTTTATGTTGGAAAAGCGCCGTCAGGATTTTACGGATGAGGGACCTGGACCAAAGCGCATGAAGTCATCCACCGTTAAGTGCCATAACTGCGGCAAGATGGGGCATAAGAAGTTTGAGTGCAGAGCAACGATGCAAAGTGGAGGATTTACGCGTGGAAACGAACGTAAAGTGTCTCAAGCGTTTCAGCAGCAAACGAAAAGCAACATCAAGTGTTACCGCTGTCAGGAGATGGGGCACATTGCTAAACATTGTCCAAAGGGTGTGTCTGAAGTTGAAAAGCGAGTGGAGTTGTGCGTCGTGAAAGACCCGAAATCGCAGATGATTCAGAGAGGCGAAAAATTTCAAATCACATTTGATTCTGGGGCTGAATTTTCGTTAGTTAAGGAGAGTATGTCTAGTAAGCTAATGGGTAAGCGAGCAAACAATCTTATTACTATGAAGGGCATAGGAAACGCCAATATTTACAGTACTGTTTAAATATTAAGTGAAGTAGTACTCAATGATAGTTGTGTTGAAATAATTTTTTCATGTTGTACCAGATGACTCTCTTAAAAATAATATTGTTGTTGGTCGTGAAGTTCTAGCTCAGGGTTTGTCAGCTTTAGTTTCATGTGACGGTGTTGAGTTTGTGAAGGCCAAAACAATTAATGTTTGTTCTATACCTAAGGTAGATGATTGTTTCGAGCAGACTGAAACTGAAGTTTATGGTGAACAAAAGAATAAATTGATGTCAATTTTAAAAAAGTATTCATCTTCTTTCATTCAGGGAACTCCGCACACTAGAGTTACAACAGGCGAGATGGCTATTCGATTAATCGAACCAAATAAGACTGTACAAAGGCGGCCATATCGATTTAGTCCTAGTGAAAGGGAGATTGTACGAGAAAAAGTTAAAGAACTGATAGAAAACTGATAAAGACAGATAAAGTAATTAGACCCAGTAGTTCACCATATGCTTGTCCTGCACTGTTGGTAATGAAAAAGAATGGGTCTGCCAGACTCTGCGTTGATTATCGAGAGCTAAATTCAAATACTATTGCAGACAAATATCCTCTTCCTCGCATAGCAGATCAGATAGCTAGATTAAATGGAGCCCGATATTTTACTAGTTTAGATATGGCGTCAGGATACTACCAAGTCCCATTACATACTAATTCGATAGAGTATACCTCGTTTGTTACTCCTGATGGACAGTTTGAGTTCTTGGCAATGCGCCTTCGGTTTTTCAGAGAGCTGTGATGAAAGCTCTTGGAGATCTTGCCTTTTCGTGTGTGGTTGTTTATATGGACGATATTCTAATTATAACACCTACGCAAGAGACAGCACTTGAAAGGTTGGAAATTGTTCTTAGTATACTTTCGTCAGCTGGCTTCTCATTTAATATCACGAAATGTTTCTTTCTTAGAACGACAGTACAATATCTAGGTTATGAGGTATGTGCGGGTGAGGTACGTCCCAATTTGCAGAAAATAGAAGCGTTAAGTGTTTTGCCATCGCCCAGAGCTGTTACCACTTTACTTTTATCGGTTTAGCCTCTTATTTTCGACAGTTTATACCAGGATTTTCCCAGATGATGAAACCTTTACATTTTCTTACCTCAGAGAAAAACGGTTTTGAGTGGAAAGCAGAACATGAAATGATTCGCAAGAAAGTTATTGAAGTCCTTTTCAACAAACCGGTGTTGACAATTTTTGACCCTCAATATTCCATTGAATTACATACGGACGCAAGCGCAATTGGGTATGGAGCTATTCTTTTGCATCGCATTAATAGCAGGCCTCATGTAGTGGAATATTTTAGTAAGACCACTAGTCCATGTGAAGCGAAATATACTTCTTATAAGTTAGAAATACTCGCAGTGGTAAATGCAGTAAAACATTTTCGACATTATTTACATGGCAGAAAATTTGTAATTTTCACTGATTGTAATTCGCTAAAATCTTCACAAAAAAAGCTTGAGTTATCACCTAGGGTTTATCGTTGGTGGGCGTTTTTACAGACGTTTGACTTTGAGATACAATATCGAGAGGGGAAGCGCATGGCGCATGTAGACTTTTTATCCGATCACTCCTGAGATTAGGTCGGCCCATAATAAAGTCGTTGAAAAAAGGATTTCTTTAACAGAAATTTCTGAAAGCTGGCTTTTGTCAGAACAACAGCGTGATCATGACATAAAGGAAATAGTTACAAAGTTAAACAACCATGATCTCTCTCAAGATATGGCTAAAACATACGAATTGAGAGCTGGAGTTTTATATCGGAAAATTCAGAAAAATTCTAAGACTCGTTGTTTGCCAGTTGTACCACCATCGTTTAGGTGGTCAGTGATAAATCAGGTGCATGAGTCAATTATGCATCTTGGGTGGCAGAAAACTCTTGATAAGGTGTATGAACATTATTGGTTCGATTGTATGGCAAAATGTGTTAGAAAGTTTGTCGAGAACTGTATTACTTGTAGGGTTTCAAAATCGTCATCAGGAAAAGTGCAGATGGAGCTTCATCCCATCCCGAAAGTCAGTATTCCATGGCACACGCTTCACATAGACATTTCAGGAAAATTAAGTGGCAAAAGTGACCGTAAAGAATATGTGATAGTTTTGATAGACGCTTTTTCCAAATTTGTGTACTTGTACCATACCTTTACTCTAAACTCCGAGGCTTGTGTTAACGCAGTAAAATCATCAATTTATCAATTTGGAGTACCCACTCGTTTAATTGCTGACCAAGGTAGAAGCTTCACCGGAACAAAATTTCCTGAGTTTTGTTCGTCACAAAGTATTAAGTTACATTTGGTTGCGACGGGGGCTAGTCGCGCCAATGGACAGGTAGAACGAATTATGACCACTCTTAAGAACTTATTTACTGCCGTTGAGACAAGTAATTGATCATGGCAAGACGCGTTTGGAGAAGTCCAATTAGCTATAAACTGTACCGTCAATCGGGTAACGAAATCAAGTCCCTTAGAACTATTAATAGGTAAGATTGCTCGACCTCTTGGTTTGCTACCTATTAACGAAGACGAAAATCAGGTAGATTTACAGGAAATTAGAGTACAGGCTAAAAAAAATAT
This sequence comes from Leucophenga varia, assembly GCA_018903435.1. Taxonomy (NCBI): domain Eukaryota; kingdom Metazoa; phylum Arthropoda; class Insecta; order Diptera; family Drosophilidae; genus Leucophenga; species Leucophenga varia. The sequence goes on along the minus strand of JAEIFJ010000938.1, from coordinate 204,457 downwards.
GCAGAACGCGGCAGTGTATGAAAAGAATAGATTTGATACAAATAAAGGTAAAGTAATCAACTTTAAGGTTGGAGATCACGTATTACTAAGGAGTGAAGAGAGACATCAAATGAAATTAGACCCAAAGTTCCGAGGACCTTTTGTGGTGACAGAGATATTGGAAGGCAATAGATATATGTTAAAGTCCATGACAAGCAATAGAAAATATAAATACCCACATTAAAGTTTGAGAAGGTTGCCAGATGGACAGGTGCCAAGTGAGTTAGATATCGAGGAAACTGAGCTAATTCCGTCAGTGTGTGAAGCAGTTGAAACAGACTGTATAGTGAGAAGCAGTTGAAACAGACTGTAGAGTGAGAAGCAGTTGAAACAGACTGTAATGTGAGAAGCAGTTGAAAAAGACTGTAGAGTGAGAAGCAGTTGAAAAAGACTGTAGTGTGAGAAACAGTTGAAACAGACTGTAGATATTGGCGGAAGAAGCAAGGTTGTCGATACTCATGGGGGTACCAGACCACGCTGGAAAGAATGAATAGAGAGTTAGAAATGAAATTTAATGTTAAACGAAATAAAGATCAATAAGAATGTAAAAGAATAAGAATTTGAAGTTAAGAAAATGATTGTTAGAAATAAAAATGTAATTAGAATGTATAACTTAATGTTAAATAAAACAACTTTTGTAATAAAGAAAGATACTTATTAAATAGTACACGAGGACGTGTGATTTATCAGAATGGCCGTGTCGGAGAATAGATGAATTGAATTTGAATTTTGGCGCTTTCATTTAATTTAGTGTTGAATAGAGCGTAGTTAGTGTTGTTCAGCTGTACAGATAATGTGGGATGACAGCTTATGCTGTCATCGAGTGTGCCTCTCAGTCAGTGTCAGTTTTTGATTATTCTTGTCAAATATAGAAAAAGTAGAAAAAGGTAAAAAGTCAAATTACTTGCGACGGTGAACGGCACTAGACATAGAGAGACGCACTGCACAATTATTAAAATGGCTGAAAATGAGGCAATTGGAACTGGGAACGAATCTTCGATAGAATCTCCGATATATATATATATATATAAAAACAAAAAAATAATATACCATGTATATGCATAGAATTTATACAATTTTTTTGCTTTCCAATTAATGTACTTAACAAAACAACATTTTTATACCCGTTACACATAGTGTAAACGGGTATATTCAGTTTGTCCAAAAGTTTGTAACGCATTGAATGAGGCATCGGAGACCCCACAAAGTATATATATTCTTTATCAGCTCGATGAGACGAATCGATCTAGCCATGTCCGTCTGTCCGTCTGTTTGTTGCTATGCGATTTATTCGATGAAGATATAAAGATATTGGGCTGAAATTTTAAACTTAAGCTTTTCTCGGCAACGACTAGGTTAAGTTCGAAAATGAGAGTGCCACGCCCATTTTTAGGTATTGATGAAACCTGCAAAAAAAAAACACTCGATGCACCTCAACAATAAAAACGTTTCGTTTCGCTTTTTAAAATTAAAAATATGGAGTGCACATACTCAAATTTATTCCACTTTGAATGAACAAAAAATAATATATTAAACTTTAATCAAATAACTTACGTTGGTGGGTGCAGTTGCGTACGCTGGGAGTAGTAATTTTATATCGTACTAACTCAATTCAAATTAACTCAATGTTAACAACCAAAGAGAGGCAGGAGAGCAACATGATCGGCAAAGTCAGAGCGCAATTTTGGGTAAAAAGAAATACACCACGAATTCAAAATTGGCGTTAATACTTTGGAGTGCCTTTCGTAGATCTGAAGGATGCCATCAACTCCTTTTTCCATGAAATAAACTCATCTGGATTTCCCGAAAATTCGCTCAAGCAACGGACTATGTCAGAGAGATATTAAGTTCGGAAAGATTGCATCTAACCGCTGGCTCAATTATTTGGTCAGAATAATTGTCGAAATTTGCGTTAGGATTCAGAGCTGTCTGTACTAAATGTCGTCCTTGTGACTGAAATATGTTGTTTTCGACCTTGTTTATGGTCGCAGTCAGTTGTTCAACGGTAATAAGTATATTAGCTTGAGCTGTCCGGTTAGTATTATTGGGATTTGGGGGTGCGTTTAAAATAGGTGAGCGTATAAGGATATCCTGATTTGCCATGATCAATAAAATAATTATTTACTTTATAAAACTGTTAAAAAAATTAACTCTACAAATAGTTTGTTCTATTCAAAAAAATATTAAATATAATTAAAAATTACTAAATATTTACTTAATTTTTTAGTCTCTATATATAAAAATAAGTCCCAAATTCTGTTGGTGATCGATGGACGCGAAAACTACTGGACGGATTTTCACGAAATTTTGCATGTGTGTTCGTATTCACACAAGGATGGTTTAAGGCAAAAAAAAATTGGAAAATTTTGACCCGGAATTCGGACCTGGGACCCATATGTGGACCCAAAATAGATTTTTTGACGAGTTTTTTTTATTTTTATTACAGGTGAGCACTTAGACGGGATTTTAGAAAATTTTGACCCGGGGCCTAATGGGGCCTTGAAACCGGAAAAGCCATATCTTTGGAATGAATAGACGTAGAGACTTGAAACAGGGCTCATTTGAAAGATAGTTAAAAATCATTTTTGGCGTTCAAGGTGTTCAAGGGATTTCCGGAATTTGGACCTGGGACCCATATGTGGACCCAAAATATATTTTTTGACCAATTTTTTTTATTTTTATTACAGGTGAGCACTTAGACGGGATTTTAGATAATTTTGACCCTGGGCGTAATGGGGCCTTGAAACCGGAAAAGCCATATCTTTGGAATGATATGTTTCATTTTCAAAAATAGTAATCATAGCATAGCGGCTAGTAAGTTATAATTATTTACATATTATATTTATTTTATTTTTTATACGCGCCACACATAGTGTGAAGGGTATATTCAGTTTGTAGGAAAGTTTGTAACGCATTGAAGGAGACGTCGTAGACCCCATAAAGTATATATATATTCTTGATCAGCTCGATGAGACGAATCGATTTAGCCATGTCCGTCTGTCTGTCCGTCTGTCTGTTTACTTCTACGCATTTTTTTCGATAAAGATATATAGATATTACGCCGAAATTTGGAACTTAAGCTTTTCTCGGCAACGACTACTTTGTATGTTAAAATCAAGTTGCCACGCCCATTTTTAGGTTTAGCCCCCATACAAACTTACCAAAAATTTCTGAATTTTTGTATGAAAATATGTATTATTTATGCATGTATTCACTCAAAATTGGGTAAAAACTCTTCTATTGTCATCCAAAGTCGAAACCAAGGTGCCACGCCCATTCTTAGGTATAGCCCCCATACAAATTTACCGCCCATTTTAAAATTTTTGAATAAAAATTTGTATTATTTATAAATTTATTTACTCCAAATTGGGTAAAAACACTTTTTATATCATCCAATTCCAAAACCAAGATGCCACGCCCATTTTTATATATAGCCCCCGTACAAACTCACCGATTATTTTTGAGTTTATGTATGAAAAATTAATTATTTTCGTCTATATATTTTTAAATGTATATAAACCACTGATCACACATAAACTATTCAAAGATTCGTGTGGCCGGTATTTATGCTTCGGTTCCACCGAAGTTAACGTTTTTCCTTGTTTTTTTTATTTCTATTTGTTTTATTTACATTTTATTCAAACTTTTTTTAAATGATTAATTATTTAATCACTTATCTAATAAAATTTATTAATAAAAATTTTGTTTTTTTATAAACTTTTGCTTTAAAAAAATTATTTAAATTCGTTTAATCACTTAATATTTATTAAATTAAATTTATTTTTCTTACACTATTATGAAATATTTTATCATCTCTCCAGATGTGACGAAGCGGCTGGCAAATTCGTTGCCATCCTTTTTCCTTCCGTACTAAGGGGCCTTCTTCTTCGCTCTACTTTTTTTTTTAATTTGGAACCAGGATTTACGATTTATTTAAAATTATAAAACCACAGTAAAGTTTATCACTAAACGAGCTTACTGGCGTTACCGAACTATCTTTGATCGTACGATATTGTCCTACTGGTCCTTGCTCGGGTCCCAATTAATTAATCAATCGTTATTAAGAACAATAAAAAAAAAAATTTATATACAGCCATAGTCAAATGTTATTACACAACCAAATTTTTTTTTGCACATTCAACTTCCTTCCTTCTTCCTACTGTTGCTATTGATGTCAGACTATAATAAGATATGTTTGTTGTAATCCTTGATCTATCCTGAATCGATCGATGTCTTATTGGAAAAGATAACGGTATATCGAACCGAGATTCAAGCGAATGACGTAATGAGTAGCGGCCGTCAAAAGTTATTACACACATTTTTTTTCCGTCAAAAGTAATTACACAAAACTTAAACTTGAATATCTTGGTCTCTATTGAGATAGCAATGAAATCTTAAAGTGTAGGTTGTAGGTCTCTTCGAGTAGAAGAAAACGGTATGCTTAGAATATTCGGGGGACCCTTAGGGTCTGGATTTAGGGTCAAAAAACAAATGTTGCCTATTTTTTCACTTGAAGAGCAATATCTCTGTAAATTACAAACCGATTTTAATTTTTTAACATGTTTTAGAAAGAAAAAACTTTGCCCTTTTGAGGGCAATGACATTATTATGACATTTTTGATCGTACCTCTGCGTATTTTCAAGACAAACGCAATTTTTATCATTTTTTTTTTTAACCATTTAAGGTTATCGTACTTTTGTTACACTTTTTGTTTGAAAGCTATCTTTATGAGAAAGGTTTTCTTAAAGTACGTAGTAGAAAAAAATCCAACAATAATTGACCAAATTATCAAACTTTTTCTAACAAATTTTTTTTAAAAAAATTTTTGTTTTTAAATTCTTAACAAAATGCTTAGAATTCTTAGAAAGCCTAATTTTGAAAAATGTGTTCATAGAAAAAGTTAAATAACTTGGTCAATTATTGTCGGATTTTTATCATTAAACAGGTATTTTACTCGTAGTTCTGCGTACTTTAAGAAGACCTTTCTCATAAACATAGCTTTCAAACAAAAAAGTGTAACAAAAGTACGATAACCTTAAATGGTTAAAAAAAAATGATAAAAATTGCGTTTGTCTTGAAAATACGCAGAGGTACGATCAAAAATGTCATAATAATGTCATTGCCCTCAAAAGGGCAAAGTTTTTTCTTTCTAAAACATGTTAAAAAATTAAAATCGGTTTGTAATTTACAGAGATATTGCTCTTCAAGTGAAAAATAGGCAACATTTGTTTTTTGACCCTAAATCCAGACCCTAAGGGTCCCCCGAATATTCTAAGCATACCGTTTTCTTCTACTCGAAGAGACCTACAACCTACACTTTAAGATTTCATTGCTATGTCAATAGAGACCTAGATAATCAAGTTTAAGTTTTGTGTAATTACTTTTGACGCAAAAATAATGTGTGTAATAACTTTTGACGGCCGCTACTCATTACTTCATTCGCTTGAATCTCGGTTCGATATCTTTTCCCATAAGACATCGATCGATTCAGGATAGATCAAGGATTACAACAACATATCTTATTATAGTCTGACATCAATAGCAACAGTAGGAAGAAGGAAGGAAGTTGAATGTGCATAAAAAATTTGGTTGTGTAATAACATTTGACTATGGCTGTATTGTACTTTATTTATTCAGAGCAACGTTTTTTTATTTCGAAATAAATTTTTAAACTGAAACTTAACATAAATTCCTGTGTTCGTCGATCGCGAGTTACCGCTCCACTACAATTACCCTCACAATTTACCGACAACATTCGAGCAACCCTCGCAGAAGCAGCGCAACAGCGATCACAGCGGCGGGTCAAGTTTGTTCACCGGGAAACAGCAACGCAGTATTTTAATATTTAAGTATGAAGTAAGCATAGAATAAAATCACCAACATCAACTGTCTGGCGTTCCAAATAATCAAATTCTCGGTATTGATATCAGTTTCAGTATATTCAGCATATTTTATTGTATACAATAGTTGTATTTTAGGTTTAAGAATATAATAAAAGCTTGAAGAGAAAAAAATAGAGAATCAGAATGAATCCAAATGTCTTGATGTGTATTTTTTGTACTCTTTAACTCGCGTGTTGGAAATACTGCAGACGTTTGGTTAGCAACTATTTTTATACCCGCCACACATAGTGTGAAGGGTATATTCAGTTTGTCTGAAAGTTTGTAACGCATTGAAGGAGACGTCGAAGACCCCATAATCAGCTCGACGAGACGAATCGATCTAGCCATGTCCATCTGTCCGTCTGTCTGTCTGTATATTTCTAGGCATCTTTTTTGTTGAAGATATAAAGATATTAAGCTGAAATTTGGAACTTAAGCTTTTCTCGGCAACGACTATATTAAGTTCGAGAATGAGAGTGCCACGCCCATTTAGGTATAGCCCCCATACAAATTTACCGTTTTTTGTATAAAAATACTAATTATTTATGAATGTATTCGCTCCCAATTGGGTAAAAACATTTCTTTTGTCATCCAGTGTTAAAACCAAGATGCCACGCCTTCTTTTAGGCATAGCCCCCATATAAACTTTCCGTTTTTTCCGATTTTTCCGATTTTTTGTATAAAAATACTAATTATTTATGCATATATTCACTCCAATTTGGCTTAAAACAAAACTAATGTCATCCAATGTCAAATCGGATGTGCCACGCCCATTTTTTGGTACAGCCCCCATACAAACTTTCCGCCCATATTCGAATTTTTGTATGAAAATGGTTATTATTTATTCATGTATTTACTCCATATTGGGTAAAAACTCTTCCAATATCATGGTGCCACGCCCATTTTTAGGTGTTTCTTGCATACAAACTTACCGCCCATTTCCATATATTTTCGAGAAATATGTTGTTATACATATCTGTATTTTTAGCTCAAAATTTTAAATTAATATTGTGTGTAAACTTGGGTGACCACTGATGATTACCCATAAACTCTTTAAAGATTCGTGTGACGGGTATTTAAGCTTCGGTTCTACCGAACTTAACGTTTTTTCTTGTTATTCTTGTTGTTGTTGCTGCTGGTTGTTATTGTCAATGTAGTTGATGTTAACATATATATATATATATATATATATATATATATTGGTGCATTTCACGTCAAATGTCCAACTAAAAAAAAAAGTTGTCCAATCCATTGCAAATTTTTTTTGTAAGTTGTCTTATATGTCAGCATTTTGTCATGTAAATATTTTCAGATTACATTAAGAATTGGAGGAGGGGGAGGGGGTCAAAGTTTTAAGTTTTTTGATGACACGCTCTACTTTGTTTAATTACACAGGCCGACAAAATTTAACAAAAGTCTAGACCCAGAGACCGGACCTAACACACCCGAAGGATTTTGATGCGCTGAATCCGAATCCGTGCTCTGAATTATATATATATATACATATATATACACAAGCCTACATCAATTTCTACGAATGCTTGAGATATACAGTTTTCGAAGGGAAATTTCGATTTCTTCGTTATTCCTAGTACTTGTTAGCAGTTTTTATTATTGTATAAGTGTAAAGTTTGTATCACATTAAGTTTAATTTTAAATTTTTATAAATGTAACCAAAACCAAAAACCTGACATGACAATTTTGGAATTCGAGTTCGGGTTGTTTAAAATTTCGCTTCGGAAACTCTATATCGCACTCATTCCTCCGAAGAAAAGTTTAAATTTGCAGGCATGTGATATCGGATCATAACAAAATTAATTCTAACAACTATCTCTCAGCATCCCTTTATCTCAAATGCCATCATACCATACCGTGGTACCGGGTCCATGAGAACCCAAATCAAGAGTGATGCCAAAATTTATAAAGTAGTGTTTTTTTTACAGTTTTGCTTTATTTACATACTTTGTTAGGTATGAACAAGAAATGTGTTTTCATACTTGTATATTTTATTAATTCAGAATATACTCGTAAATGTATGTATACTTTTATAAATATATATATTATATATATTTATATATATATATATATATATATATATATATATATATATATATATATACATATATGTATATATATATATATATATATATACATATATGTATATATATATATATATATTTATATTTGTGCAGCAGAATATTATTGGCTTTCATTCTTCCACTTTTCACGAGCTTCAAACTTAGCATCGGGTACAAGTGAACTTTTTGCTCCTCCCAAAATGTTTGTAGTAGCCTGTGTGGCTAAAACAGCTGGGCAGACTACTAATTGAGGTATTTGCCGCATCACCGCCCCAACAGCTCCGGTATAACCTTTCTGATCTCGTTCATTGATTGCTGTTTCAATTAAATTATTTGCTGAGTAGTTAATTCCCTGCAAAAAATAAAAAAATCTTTTTGTAATAAAACATTTAAAATAACGTAAAGTATTCACAAAAATGTAATTATGTTTTCTTCATTTTACGTATAAAAGCTATGTATAACATATTTATTAGCTCGTTTATACACATTTCGCGAATATCGACATAAATGAAAACATGATATTCTTCTATTTTTAAACAAAACAAAAAAGCAGCATTGTGTACAATAAAGAGTTGATAACTTGTTCATAATAACATAAAAGAACACTGCATTTTATGAGATATCCGTAGCAATGATAAAATTATACCAGGTGAATTACTCCGGAAATCTTTGGTAACATAAATTTGACAACTTAGTTTGTGGTGACTGATATTTGATTTCGCCACGACAGGAGAGAAGAGTACGAAAAATTTTGAAAAAGAGATAGTAAGCAAACATTATACACGGTGCACCTTAACTAAAATTAAATAAAAAGGTCTTACACCTAGAAAATTTAGTAGAGTTTTTCCATTTACAGTACTCATAGATGGGAAAAATAAAAAAACTAAAATAATCTGTGGAGAGTTTTTTTATTCAAATTTTTGTTATAATTTTTAGATAAAATGGATTAAGGACATACAAAAAAAATTCATGTCGTGCTCGGAGGACCAGAGGGGTCTTTTTATATGTATTTTGGGTCACTTTATCCGAATTTGAAGTCAGAATTTAAAAGTTGGTTCGCGTCTTCTTTCTAACCTCAAAAAAATGATTTTTTTTGGGACATACCTGCTCAAAAAAATTAATGACAAGTGCGGAAAACCAGGGTAATGAATTCTAATATATTTTGGGTCGCTAAATCCGAATCTGTAGTCAGAATTCAAAAGTTGCGTTTTCATTCTTACCTCAAAAAACTGTAAATTTTGCTCAAAAAATAATAAATTTGGCCTATTTTTTTAATATCCGGTCTTGTGCGGTGGACCAGGATAGTCATTTCTCACGTATTTTGGATTGCTGGATCCGAATCTTAAATCAGAATTTAAAAATTGATTTGCATTTTCGTTTTACCCTCAAATACTTACATTGTTGTAAGTTTTAGTTTAATATTTAAAAACATTTTTAATGTATTTTGTGTCGCTGAATCCAAATCTGAAGTCGGAATTGCGTTTTCGTTTTAACATCAAAAAACTGTAATTTTTTGGAAAACGTATGTCTTTTGAGGTTAGAACGAAAACGCGAACTAACTTTTAAATTCTGACTTCAAACTCGGATTCAGTGAACCAAAATACATATGAAATGACCCCCCTGGTCCGCCAAGCACGACATGAATTTTTTTTGTATGTCCTTAATCTAAGTGTAGGTTGTAAGTACAGTAAAATAGAATTTTTCGGCTCACTAGAATTTTCTCTTGCACATCGAGATTTTGAAATAACGGTAAAAAAAATGATTTTTCGAGGTTCATAGTGTAAAACAACTATAAGGGTTAAACTATACATCTTACATCGCATTTCAATACAATACAATTTTTCATAAAAATTTATATAAAATAAAATTTTGTTTTTTTGCTTAGAAATTTTAATTTATTTTAATTTGTATGAAAAATTGAAATTTTTGAAAAATTTGTTTTTAGAAAAACTTGAATAACTTCGTCAATTTATGTCGGATTTGTCCCATTAAACTTTTTAAACGTTTTACTCGTAATTAAACGTAATCTATATTTCTTATAAAAAAAACTCTTTGCGTCAGCATCTCCGTTCACAATTTTACTTTTTATGTGGACTGGCTTTTTTATTCAAAAAAAAAAAAAAAATAATAATAACGAAAAACATCATTACGACATTGTTTTCAACCAATGTAAATCATTTTCCCTAAAATCGGTATTCTCAACAATAATCTTTATTTTCGACTAAAAACCACAGTATATATGGTCTTCTGGACGGGAATCCCGTAGGTCCCGCTTACTATTAATTATAAAAACCCAAATATTTGTTTGATTTATTAATCAAAAGGCTTGCACTGTTATAAACATTTTCAGTTTAGCACTTAAAAATTATCGAAACCCAGCGGGACCCACGGATTTCCGCGGCATTACCGTCCCGACGCTCATCTGTAATAGAAACTAAAAACATTAAAATATTAACAACTGAAAAAAAGTACAAAACAAAAAAACTGTTCTTTGGTGACCATTTTTGTAATTTATGCCCAAAAATACATGAAAATAGGTCCTAGATCCTAGAATCTAGATCACTATGTTTGACAGGTATAAAAAAATTTACTTTAAATTCGCTCAAACACTTCTTAAATTAAACATAACTGCGCCCGTAAAGTGTTTTTTGACAATTGTTTAATAACTTGAAAACGAAAATGCAGTAAAAAGTGTGTATCTATTAAAAGGTGAACGAAACATTCTAAATATTCAAAATGTATGTGTTTGTTTAAATAAGAAGTTAAATAAAAATGAAAAAACATTTTTTCAGATTTTAAAAACTACCGAAATAAAAAAAAACTTTTCATTTAATTGGGAAACAGTAAGTAAAACTATTACCTCTTTTACAATGTTATACGCGTTTGTTACACCTTCTCGAATATCTGTTGGCCGGTTTTGTCGTTTTTTTCCCCTTGCTTCGATTTTCTTCCCTTTCTTACAGATGGTCCTGTTGACAACATGTCAAATGTAGTTTCCGCAGTGAGCTAAAACAATTCAAAGAGTACAAAAATTTAAATATATCGTTTTCTTTATGTTGTTCAAAATTTAATCAAGATGTGCGAAAAAAGTTTCTGGGACAATGTAATTTTTTACTCAGAATGTTTTTAAGATATTGACATAAATTTTTAAACTTAAGCTTTTTTTCAGCACTAGGCAGTTTGTATATCAGAATCAAGGTGACACGCCCATTTTTAGGCGTATTTCCAAGAAATCTACTGCCCATTTTCGAATTTTTGTATGAAAATAGGTATTATTTATGAATATATTCACTCCAAATAGGTTAAGAATACTTCTTATGTCATCCATTATCAAAACCCATTTTTGGGTTTAGCCCTCATACAGTCCGTCCCAAATTAATAGGGGCACCCAGTTTTTTAAGGATAACATTTTTTCTACTTTAACAAACTGCACAACATTTTTTTTAAGAGATGAATTAACGAATATTAACAAAATATGGTGAGCCTTATAGGATTCGGTTGCCTATTTTGGCAGCTTTAGTGAAAAGAGTGGTGCCCTAATTTAATAGGGACACTAAAAAATATTCAGTTTTTTGGTTATAAAAATGATTTTATATTTATAAAAACCTTAAATCTTTCAATTTATGATCTATTAATGTAACAACGTTTTTCAACACCATTTACTTCCAAACTTTAAATGTAATATGTAGAATAGCACCATAAAGTAACTAACACTGAAAAAAAACATTTGGAACTCAATAATTTGATTCAAACTGTATTTCAACGTTTTAAAAACATACAAAAAATAATAAAAAACTAAACATAATAGAAAAAAATTGTATCCTTAAAAAACTGGGTGCCCCTATTAATTTGGGACGGACTGTACAAACCTACCTCCCATTTTCGAGTTTTTGTATGAAAACCTTTAATATTTTTGAGTGAATTGAACTAAAATTTGTTAAAATCAATACCAATGTTCACCTAAGTGAACACTACCGATATGATAAGGATCGGGCTAATATAACTTAAAGCCTCCATACAAATTTGACCAAATCCATTGTGAAAGCCCTTGGTGAATATATAATACATAAACTATTAAAATAGTATTGTTTGGGTATTTCAGCTTCGGTTCCACAGATTGTATTTTTCAAAACTGTCCGTTTGATTAAGGTCGAGGATACGTGCCACCCATTGCAAAGGATCGATGTTTTTACAGCAAAGAAGACTTTGGCGTGCAACGTGGATTGCCGCATTAACTTGACATACATTGCCATAACTATCATCTGCAAACGGTATAAGAACATCATCCAAAAACTCCACAAACTTTTTAATGGGTAACAAAACAAATTTGGACCCTTTCAATATGTCCCAACACGCCCAAAACCATAAACGAACCAACTGGAAAGTTTGTGGCCTTGGTTTGGGCCTAATTGTTGCGATAGTAATATTAATACTAGAGATGGGCTTCGGAATAAAAATTTTGTCCCGATCTGAACTTTTCCCAATTTTGCAAAGCGTCAAAACACAGAAAAAATTGTATTTTTCGTCCTTTTTTCAAAAATGTTAATTCTTAATCCCTATTTTGCAGGAGAAAAACTATTTTTATTTATTTTTAAAATTTGTAAATTAAGACAATTTCATTGCGAAAATATGAAGCCTACAACTGTCCAAATCGGAAAAAAATGTGGAAGTTATAGCGCAAAAGTAAAATTTTTTGAATATTCAATAGTTATTTCTACCTATTTTATTTCTATCTATATTTATAAAAATGCTCTGTTCGTTTATACGAGGCTTATAGACTTGAAAAGTTCTGTGTTGAGGTTCGGACTCGGTTTTTATCTACTTTTTATGTTCATAACTTACATGCAATTGCAAATATATCAGTATTTATGGCGTTTCCCCGTGCCCCTACTGGTGCGCCACCAGCAGGCCGCCACTTGCCGACTGTCAGCACTCATGCATTATAAGCTGAACAGAAATCACTGCTTCTCATAGTTCTAGGTTAAGAATTATGACAGATGGAATGAAAAGGGTTATCATAAAAAAATTTTCGTCTTTGAAAGGCAAAACAAGAAAAAACGTTAACTTCGGTGGAACCGAAGCTTAAATACCCGTCACACGAATCTTTGAATAGTTTTTCATACATTTGTTCGAAAATAATCGATAAGTTTGTATGGGGACTATGGCTAAAAATGGGAGTGGCACCTTGGCTTTGTTATTGGATGATATTAGATGTGTTTTTTACTCAAATTTGAGTGAATATTCTCATAAATAATACATTTTTTTATACAAAAATTCGAAAATGGGCGGTAAATTTGTATGGGGGCTATAGCTGAAAATAGGCGTGGCAGCTTGGATTTGACATTGGATGACATTAGAAGTGTTTTTACCCAACTTGGAGTGACTACATTCATAATTAATAGCTATTTTCATATAAAATTCGAAAATGGGCGGTAAGTTTGTATGGGGGCTATAGCTAAAAATGGGCGTGGCAGCCTGGATTTAACATTGGATGACATTAGAAGTATTTTTACCCAACTTGGAGTGACTACATTCATGAATAATAGCTATTTTCATAGAAAAAATCCGAAAAAAACGGTAAGTTTGTATGAGGGCTATACCTTAAAATGGGCGTGGCACTTTGATTTTAACACTTGAACTGCTTAGGACTGAGATAAGCTTAAGTTCCGAGTTTCAGGTCAATATCTTTAAAACTGAGCGAATGAAACGCGTACATACAGACAGACAGACAGAAGGACATGGCTAGATCGACTCGTCTCGTCGAGCTGATTAAGAATATATATACTTTATAGGGTCTAAGATGTCTCCTTTAATGCGTTACAAACTTTCTGACAAAATGATAATACCCTCCACACTGTGTGTGACGGGTATAAAAAAATTGTATCACTTTCATCTATCTCTCATGGTTTTTAGAGTTCTAGGTTGAAAACTTATAATAAAATACTAATAAACGAAGTCATGCCACCTAAGAGGTCGAATTTGGGTCGTCGCACTCGCCGCGCAGAAACACGAAGACGGGAAGTTTTGAATATAACTGAGGTAGAGCGGGATTCGATTCGAGAGAGTGAGCGGCTGAGAATAATGCAGATGTACAACGCGGAATCAGTAGAAAGAAACTACATATAAGTCAATAGACACCGTTGTGGAACTAGACATCAGTTACCCAAAGGAGTTTTTGAGTTCACTCGATCTACCACACATATTGAAATTCTTCAATTTCAATATGTGTGGTAGATATGTGTGCCAATTATCCTGTTGCGGAACATCAATCAACTGAAACTCTGCAACGACAAGCGAATCGCAGTCAAGAAATTGATGAACAATGCAGTGGAAGCAACAATATTGAAGTGACCATTCAAAGGTGAAGATGTCCTCATTCCTCGAATTCCCACAATTCCAACCGATACATCTTTCAATTTCAGAGATTGCATGGCCAATCTTTGGAATTATGTGGCTTATAATTAGGTGCGAATTGCTTTTCACACGGACAATTGTATATTGCGTGTACCCGTGTAGGTAAACCAGACAGCCTCTACATTTATGCCGAGAACAAGAACATTGTATACCCAGAAGTGTTACAAAATTAAATGGAGATGTAACTAATGCTTTGTTTATTTATTTTTTATGCATGCAACCACAATTTGCCACAGTGAAGCGTGGCCGGGTACATATAATATATATATATATATATATATATATATATATATACTAGCAACTCGCCCCGGCTACGCACGGGTGCAGGTACCTCCCCTCCCCCTTTTTTCCTCTCCTTTCATGCAATCAATATTTAAGAACCTCGGAAAATGACTCTAAAATACTATTTTGCATAGTATAAATTAATTACCAACGATTTTTGAATAAAGGTCTGAGTGCTCTGTTTGCTTTTTTGAACCAAATTTAATTCGTAGTATACACAGGTAATACGTGTGCAAAAGTAAGACATTTATTTTGTACTCAGGCACATTTTATTAAAACAGATATGTATGTATTAAAAAATGATTTATTTTTAAGTCCTGTTAGCAAATTCGTGTCCCTAGTGAAATTTCGGGACTTGCGGGTATTTTGGGATAGTTGAGATCCCAAAAATTACCACAAAAGTTTTCCAATCCCAAAAATCCCGCCCGTCGCCCATCTCTAATTGATACACATCTTATAACACTGTCTTGCCATTCCTTTGGCCAAAATTTATATTTTTTTTCGAAGTCTACTCTAGCCGATTTATGCCTTGGCAGTAAGTCTTGTTATCTGTTTCTTTGTTCATATGAAACATGCACTATATTTGTTTCACACATCGACACACATTATAAGTAGAGATAGTTCGCAACGAATTTGGGAAGAACTAACGTTGTCTTTAATTTTTTATTCTCCTTATATAGCGTGCGTTTCTCGAAGTTGTACGTCTAGCATCCGGACGTTTTCCGTGATTTTATTTCTGCAACTTTTCTTATTCGTCTCTTTGTCGTGCTACGAAACGCCAAGATTTTGTCACGTTTTTCTTCAGTCGAACGAATAAATGTCGCCATTCCTTTCATATTCATATTAATAAATTACAAAATATTTGCTATTTTACGTAAAACTAACTTACTTTACAAGTTTTTATCAAAATAATATTGTTATTTGCCTGTTTCAAATTAATGGCGAAAATATAACTTTGTCCCAGATGCTTATTTCGTTAGAAAATGCAAAGTGTATTATTTTTTTATTGAAAAATAGTAAGTCAGGTATACAAAAGCAGAAATTACACTTGTCTGAAAAACAGTTTTCGCTCACCCTAACTAGACCAGTTCCAGTCAGCAAATTGATTTAAAACGAAACAAAAAGTACGCTATATGTTTAAAAAAAACGTATAAAATGAATATCAAAGGTCGCAAATATCGCAAAAATCTAGTTGTTTTCAAACACAACGTGTTTTTCAAAATCGTTTTGTTGAAAAACTAAATGCTTAAGTGTCTTTCTATGTATGCATGCACTTGAGTTCTAACATTATTGTTAAGACAGATGGAGTCGACTCAGTTTTAATTTTTTTTATTTTTTCAGTTGGCGGCAGTTTGCATTAAAAATATTTGTTGACTGTAATTTGCAAATTTTGATGAATACATACCTGAAGTAAATTTATAATTCTTGATGTTATCTCCAATGCTGCAAGTGCAGTACGAGCACTGAAGCTCTGTGCGCCAAGTTGAAAACCTCGAACGATTCGTCCGTCCTTTTGATATTGTTCAATAGGAAGCCAAAAAAGATCAACGATACCTTGAACTAATAAAATACAATTATTTGATACAATTTTTAAAATTTATTTTCAGAATTTGTATTGTCAAAAGTGTTGTTAAATAGATTTAAACTTCGCATAATCTGTCTATAATAGCCGATCTTTAACGGTCTAGTATTTTGTACCTTAAGGATTACGAAAATTCACTACTAAAGTAGACGACAGCACATCAACACTTGCGGCATTGGCTTGGGTAAGCTGTAGGAAAAGTTCGTTGCTTTAAGAGATAGGAGAAGTCATACCCGTTTAAAAGTTAATCACATATTCTTACCTATGTGCAACAATAATAAAACAAGAAAATACCATCACGTCTTGATAATCTGGGAAGAAACTATCACTACTGATAGTCGGAAAAAATGTACCTCAGATAAGGTTTTATTTCCCCTTAATTGAATCGTATAAGAAATTAATCTTTAGAAGGCGCTGACCCGTGTCTGTGGCCTCAGATTACATATTTAATCTTAAATGTATCAAACTTGAACCGATCCAAGAATCATTAAACCAGGAATTCCAAGGTAATTTTGATCAATTTACTCGCTGAATTTTTTGTTTGCAGCGCTACCAAAATGAGTTGAGGCTGACTTAAAAATATACTAAACAAGAAAAAGTTAACTTCGTTTGGACCGAAGCTTATATACCTGTTACACATCATTTGACGTGGATAGATTTTCGTATGCAGCATTTATATTAAACTTTATCGTAAAATATTAAATAAATTAAAAATATTCTTAAAAATAAGAAATTTGCGGTCCGATTTGAATCAATTTTAAACTGAAGATTTGGCATGATATAAGAAGCAGTTGAACCATATTTGAAGCCATTCGCTTTATAAAAACTTTTTTTATTATAAGAACTTGACAAAATGTAGTTTTTTTTATGTATGAGAGCTATACCTAAAAGTGGGCGTGGTACATTGATTTTAACATAGAAAGTACACAGGACCTAGAAAAGCTTAAGTTGAAAATTTGAGCTTAATATCTTTAAAGCTGAGCGAATAAATCGCGCAGCAACAAACAGACGGACGGACATGGCTAAATCGATTCGTCTCGTCGAGGTGATCAAGAATATATATACTTTATAGGGTCTACGATGACTCCTTTAATGCGTTACAAACTTTCCGACAAACTGAATGTACCTGTTTTACACTATGTGTAACAGGTATAAAAATTGGGGAAAGCTGCAAAATTAGAAAATCGACTTCTTAAATGAACCGAATGTACCTAATGCATTGTTTTTATGGTCTAAAACTCTATTTACAACATAAATAGGAGACAAAGAAACATACTTACTTTTTTGTATATAGATTATATTAACACTCGAACAAGAGTTTGCACGGTGCTCTATAAGCAGCAACAGGTATGACTAAAATGGGTATAAAAAGTGAAAATGGGGTTTTATTCTACTTTTTTTAGATTAAGAATCTGTTTGAACCAAAATCGTAACTTTTCCTAAACTCAAGTTATCAGTATTAATCCGTCTGTATGTCTGTTGCTGCGCGATTTATTCGCTCAGTTTTGAAGATAATAGACTGAAATTTTAAACTTAAGCTTTTCTAGGAACTGTGTAGTTTCAATGTTAAAATTAATGTGCCACGCCCACTTTTAGGTATAGCCCCCATACAAACTTACCCCTTTTTTCAGATTGAGTAAAAACACGTCTAAATGCATCCAATTTCAACACCAAGAAGCCACGCCCATTTTTAGGTATAGCCCCCATACAAACCTAGCGCTCATTTTTGAGTTTTTGTATGAAAATATTTTTTATTTATGAATATATTCACTCTAATCTGGGTAAAATCACTTTTTCTCTCATTCTATAAATATGCTATCGATATGACAAGGGTCGGCCATTATAACTTACCCACCCCCTACAAACTCACTTTGAATTTTTTTTGTTCAAGAAAATGACTTATATGCATTTTTAGCTTAAAATTTTATAATATGCGTCTTATTTGAGCCCCAACATGAGTTGTCCCCATGTCCAGAATGAGGTGATTTGATTTATGTTATCAGTTAAATAATATGGCTTCTACTCACTGAGTTGAAAAAGTCTTGATGAAAAATGTTTTATTTCCTTAAAATTCATAACTATCTTTAAAAATTTTAAAAATTTTTTTTTTGGTCAAAAATTCTATCAAAAATTTTTTTTCAAAGATTTTATTTGATGCTTTTACCATGATACTTTAAAGTTATACCTCTAAATTATCATGTAAGATATTCCTTTGTTTGTCTACTCTGACACATAAAATTTTCAAAGTTTTAGCTGTGGTGGAACATATTTTAAAAAATTAAAAATCAAAAATTAGTCTTTTTCCTATGATAACATATAATACACATGCTAGCATTGCCAGCAATCAAAATTGTATGTATGCACAGAAAGCCTTAGCGTAAGGTGCGCTCTCACTCTCTTTCTCTCTTTAAGTTCTCAGCTTTTTTTTATTATACCCAAAACACGCGTAGTAAAAACAAAAAGGATTCATTGAGAATATATATTAGCGAAAATCGATCACATTTTACCTGATCATACTCGTACATTTTGTTAAAAAAAAAACAAACATAGGACTACACGTGTTTTGGGTATAATAGGTATAAAAGGATATTCAATATCGTTGGGGGTACTTTTACATGAAAACCCTGCTACACCCTTTGTATATGTTATTTTAGCCCGATCCTTACCATGTCGATAGTGTTCACTTAGGCGGACACTGGAATTGATTTTACCAAATTTTAATTGGATTCATTCAGAAAAAATAAATGTTTTCATACAAAAACTCAAAAATGGGCGCTTGGTTTGTATAGGGGCAATGCCTAAAAATGGGCGTGGCACCTTGCTTTTAATATTGGATGCATTTAGACGTGTTTTTACCTAATTTGTTGTAAATATAATAATAATAATAATAATAATAATAATAATAATAACTAATTTCATACAAAAAATCGAAAAAAAGTGGTAAGTTTGTATGGGGGCTTTACCTAAAAGTGGGCGTGCCACATTAATTTTAACATAGAAAGTACACAGGTCCTAAAAAAGCTTAAGTTTAAAATTTCAGCCCATTGTCTTCAAAACTGAGCGAGTAAATCGCGCAGCAACAGACATACAGACGGATTAATGCTGTTAACTTTAGTTTAGGAAAAGTTACGATTTTGGTTCAAACAGATTCTTAATCTACAAAAAAGTAGAATAAAACCTCATTTTCACTTTTTATACCTATTTTAGTCATACCTGTCGCTCCTTCTAGAGCACCGTGTTTGAGATATATGCCTATGTTCTTATGGGGTAAGATATTGTTTTCAAAGCACTTTTGCCCCAAATGTGAGCAAATACGGACATATATTCATGTAATATCGAAAGTATGCTGGTCCAAGGATGCCTTAATATAGTAGTATATCATATGACGACTGTTTCTGGCAAAAAAAACGGATTTTAGACAACCTTCAAGAAATTTATCGTGCACCGATCGACGGATATTAGTAGACAACATATTTTTTTTGCAGTTCGTTGTGTAATATTCTCTCGATAAATGCTGAAGTAAGAAATAAGGGAGTTTTAAAGTAGCATAATCGTTACATTAATTAACGGTGTTGGCCTCTGATTTTGTTAAAATTTATCAATAGACATGTTTTTTGTCATATATGACAACAGTGTTATATATAACACTGTGCGACAAAAAAATACAATTCAAAATTTTATAGTAGATGTTGCAGGTCTGGTCGAGTAAAAAAAAACTGTATACTTAAAATTTTTGGAAGATCCACAACATCTGAATTTATGATCGAAAATCTGATTTTTTCCTTTTTTTCACTTATTAAGCTATAACTCAGTAAATTACAAACAGATTTTGGTTTTTTTACCATGTTTTAGAAAGAAAAAACTTAGATCTTTTGTTCAATGTATAGAATATTATGACATTTCCGATCCTATCTTTATGAATTTTGGAAGAAAATTAACTTTTTTTTTTTGGTTTCTTTTCCACAATTTTCAACTTTACCGATGATTGGTTACACTATTTTGTTTGAAAGCTATACCTACAGTATTAAGTTTTTAAAATTACGCTTAATTACGAGTATAACGAATGTTTACTGGGATAAATCCGACATAAATTGACGAAGTTAATAAAGTTTTTTCTAAAAACAAGTTTTTCAAAAAATTACAATTTTTATACAAATTTAAAAAGTTACAATTTGGTCGTATTTTTACCATTTTTTCTTTCTAAAATTCTAATTTCTAATTTACTGAGCTTAATTAGTGAAAAAGAGGGGTAATTCAGTTTTTCGACCCTAGATACAGATTTTGGGGGTCCCCCAAAAATGTTAAGTATACAGTTTTTTTTACTCGACCAGACCTACAACATCTACTATAAAATTTTTAAAAAGAAGCCACTAACTTGATTTTCATACTAATAATTTTTAAGTATCGACTTTAAAATTAAATATCGAGTCAAGCTTCTACTAAAGTTTTGTAGTAGAAAATGTATTAATTTTGTGTGGTATTTTTTAGTAATTAAAAATTTTGAAAAATAAAAAATATAACTTAAATTTAACAAACTATCAAAGTCTAGTACTCTTCTTCTTGATTTTTGAAATTGACTAGTAAAATAAGTAACATATTCACAATGATATTTTTATATAAGGGCTCCTTAGTTTGACAAAAAATCTTAAGCAGATTTATAAATAAATTTAATATAAATTTAGTGTCGACACTAGAGATGGGCGTCGGGCGGGAATCCCGCCCGACGCCCAATCCCGAAAAAATTTCGGGTCCCGAGCGGGATTTCGGGGTTGAGCGGGATTGGGAAACTTTTAAAATTTTCGGGAGTTTTCGGGATAGTCGAGCTATCCTCCCGAACTTTTTAAAAGTTTCCCAATCCCGCTTTTAAGAAATTGGGTTTAAAAACTCAAAAAACACTGTTTTGACTGTTTTGGTACATATATAATATAACAGAAAAACCTGAGGATACAGAAGTCCAGAAATGGCATAAATTGAAGCAAGAACCGTCCGTTACAAGAGCATTGTCGAAAAAAAATCTACTTTTTATTACTTTTTTGAGTACTAAAAGAGTAATTCTATTCTTTTTTTTTTTTGAGTTTTTAGACTTAGTTTTCTCAAAATCTCAAAACCGATTCGTGTTCAGCTATTGAAAATCTATAAGATAGGCCTACATTGTCCAATGCTTGAATTAAAAAGGTTTTATTTTGTTGACCTGTGTTAAATATCGATGCAACAAATATCCAATATATTTATAAGATAAATATCTTTATAAGATAAATATTTAAAGTTGGAAAACCCTATATATTTCCATATGCAAGAAATATTAAAGATTTTCACATGTGCCTGTTTGGAAAAGGGATTTTGAGCTTTTTCGATCAAAGTGTGTGTGACCTTTTTGTAACAATTTTGGTTGCTTAATTACTTTTTTTATACCTGTTACACTAGTTTAAACAGGTATATTCAGTTTGTCGGAAAGTTTGTAACGCATTAAAGGAGGCATCGGAGACCCCATAAAATATATATATTATTGATCAGCTCGATGAGACGAGTCGATTTGGCCATGTCCGTCTGTCTGTCCGTCTGTCTGTTTGTTGCTGCGCGATTTATTCAATGAAGGTATTGTATAAAGATATTGGGCTGAAATTTTAAACTTTTTTTAAGCTTTTCTAGGTCCTGGGTACTTTCTATGTTTAAATCAATGTGCCACGCCCACTTTTAGGTATAGCTCCCATACAAAAGTACAACATTTTGTCAAGTTATAAGAAAAAAATGTATTTATAAAGCGAATGGCTTCAAATATGGTACAAATGCTTCTTATACCATCCCAAATCTTCTGTTTATAATTGGTTCAAATCGGACCGCGAATTTCTAAATTTTTAAAAAATATTTTTAATTTGTTAACTATTTTAAAATAAAGTTTAATACAAATGCTGCACACGAAGGTCTATCAACGTCAAATGATGTGTAACAGGTATATAGTATAAGCTTCGATACAACCGAAGTTAACTTTTTTTCTTGTTTCGTTTTTATAATTTACATTAAGATTTACTTTTATTTTTCTAATCTTATTTGTGCCAGTCCAGTATTTTATTTGCAATTTAAAAAAACAAAACTCCTTATAAATAGCAAAGATTTGCGATAAGCAATAGTTTGAAATTTGCAAAAATATCAAAAAATCGTAAGAATTTCAAAAACGCAAAAATTCAAAATATGGACAAGAAAAAACGTTAGCTTCGGTAGAACCGAAGTTTAAATACCCGTCACACGATGATTAGACTATCTTTTCTTGAATGAATATGTGCGTTCGGTTTATAAAAGGGTTATATATTATACATATATTGCTTCAAATGATGATCCTACTTTATTCATGTGTCCTATTGGCTGCTACAATAATAATTTTGAGTATATTTAAAACAAATCGCTTCATAAATAATGCATATATCATAAAAAACTAAAAAATTGGCGGTAAATTTGTATGGGGGCTAAATTCTATAGTAGACCCACCTCAACTATGGGTCCTTTTTAAACGTGGGTTGCTATTAAAAGTGATTTTACCGTATTTAAAACAAATCGTTTAAAAAATAAATAATTGTTGGTACAAAAATCTCTTTGCCTTAATATCTCTAAAACTGAGCAAATAAAACGTGTAACTATAGACAGACAGACAGACAGACGGACATGACTAGATCGACTCGTCTCGTTGAACTGAACAAGAATATATATACTTTATGAGGTCTATGGTGTCTCCTTTCATGCGTTAAAAACTTTTGGAAAAACTGAATATACCCTTCCACACTATGTGTGACAGGTATAAAAAATTGAGACAATTTGTTTTTGTTTTTATTGTCACATCTCTACTATTTTGAACTAATTGAAAATAATTTTAACTGGGTCGGGCGCTTTTGCTTACTTTTATTTAGTACATTTTGTTGTTGCAAGTTTAAAAAAGTAAGCAATTACCGTCAGTCTAAAAAGCGCCCTGGGTACTGTGAATACTTAACGTTAAAAACAATACATATTTTAATCTTACATAACTGTAGTACCGCATTTGTAGGTCCAAGTCCACTAAGAATTTTAGGAAGTTGATTTCTTTTTATATCCTTAAGCCATTCATTGCATAAATAAAATATCAACTTATTCCATCCCAATATGCCACGACTGAAAGAAAGTTAGTTAAATTAATAATGTTTTTTGTAATTTAAAAATATATATGTCATTGTTATATGAATTAAACAATAAAATAAGAGATTTTTTTGAACAATCACGAATTTAACAAATTATTGCGAATTTTAGAAATTAACCCAATCCTTACGCACTTTAATTTTTTATACCCGTTATACATAGTGAAAACGGATAAATTAAATTTGTCAGAAAGTTTGTAACTCACTAAGGAGACACCGTAAACCCCATAAAGCATATATATTCTTGATCAGCTCGATGAGACAAGTCGATCAAGCGATGTCCGTCTGTCTGGAGATATATATAGCTGAAATTTAAAACTTAAGCTTTTTAGGGAACGACCAGGTCATGTTCGAAAATGAAAGTGTCACGCCCATTTTATGGTATACTCCATACAAAATAACCGGCCATTTTCGATTTTTTGTATAATAATTTGGATAAGAAAACCTTTTTATGTCATTCAATATCAAAACCTCATACAAAGTAATCAGTAACTTTTTTTCGAATTTTTGTATGAAAAAAGGGTTATATTTATAAATAGGTAAAAAAACTCACCTCCCATTTTCTGATATTTTCAAGAAAATTGTTGTTATATAGTACATATCTATATTTTTTGCATAAAACTTAATATGAACATTGAATATAAATTTGAGTTGTATCAGATCGTTAACTTCCACCTACTCCATCTCGAAGAAGTTCTATCTAAGCCACTGATGACCACACATTAATTATTTAACGATTCGTGTGACTGGTATTTAAGCTTCGGTTCCACCGAAGTTAACTTTTTTCCTTGTTTTTATTTAAGTAAATCGTTTTTTTTTTTGGAGTTTACACACCAATTTATTAATTACTCAGACATTTTTGGACCAATTTTCAAAATCGAAAATGTTTGAAAAAGGGGATAAATACACCTTTTAAACCATATACCAATTTATATTGTTCGAACCAGCATGCTGTGAGTTTCTATAGGATAAACCTGAGTTATTTTGTTTTATTATTTTTTTTTAGCTTTAACCATTGTTTATTAATAAACTTAAATAAAAATGTCAAATAAATGGTGATTTTCATAAAGTGCATTCGTTTTTGAAGAGATTGTAAAAATGCGATACAAATTGTAATATAGTTATGCAATTTTTTCTCAAGTTAGAAATATACATGATGTACAAAATCCGATCGAGCAACCTCCCCGCGGTGTACATCGGGGGTGTACATCGGGTTCAGCGAACCCTAAAACCCCTGAGTAACGATTTTCAAGCGAATCCGATGAATTTTACAAAAAAGTGTCCGCCTTATTGGATCCGCCATTTTGAATTTTTGAAAACGAAGTTCAGATTCGTAATTAGCGACCCTTAAAACCCCCGAGTAACGAGTTTCAAGCGAATCCGATGAATTTTTCCAAAAGTGTCCGCCATATTGGCTTTCTGGGGTAATATCAAAACCCTGAACTGATGGGGTTAAATGGACCTCGGATTCGGATTCAGCGACCCCAAAAACATAAAGTACACAAAGTGAGACCTTTGGGTCAGAACACAAATTTTTTTTTGTGTGGCTCTGTTTTTTATCGCTGAATCGAAGCTGGCTGGTTAAAAAAACTTTAAAAACCCAATTAGCCAAAATCCAATTAGTCAAAAGTAATTTGAGAACATATTAAACTTAGTCGTAAATATTTACTTATTGATTACTAATCAAATACATGTATTTACATAAAAACTAAAAATAATGTGAAAAAAAATATTTGAGCAATAAAGCTGATAACGAAGACATCAGCACAATTGTTCAAAAATATCTTAACAAACGAAAAAAAATTAAATTTACTAATGCATTAACAAAATACGCATCGTCTGCCGTTGCTTATGCTTAGCAAGCATTATTTTTGTAACAAACATTTTTGTTTTCGAAACACAAAATGCTTCTAAATATATTTTTGTAGATTTTAGTTTTAGTCTTAAGAGTGTATTTGAAATAATAAAGTGAAATACACTGGTCGGCATAATTACTTTGACATTACGAAAAAAAAACAAGAAAAAACGTTAACTTCGGTGGAACCGAAGCTGAAATACCCGTTACACAACACTTTTAAAAGTTTATATGTTCACCAGGTGCTTAGATTAAATTTCACGATGAATTTGGTCAAATTTGTATGGAGGCTTTATGTTATATTTGCCCGATCCTTACCATATAGAAAGTGTTCACTTAGGTGGACATTGGAATCGATTTTACCAAATTTAATTGAATTCATTCAGAAATAGTAAATGTTTTGATATAAAAACTCGAAAATGGGCGGTAAGTTTGTATGGAGGCTATACATAAAAATGGACGTGGCGCCTTAGATTTAACATTGGATGACATAAAAAGTGTTCTTACCCTATTTGGATTAAATATATTCATAAATAATACGTATTTTCATACAAAAATCAAAAAAAAAGCGTTAAGTTTGTATGGGGGCTATATCTGAAAATAGGCGTGGCAACATTCTTTTGATATTGGATGCCATTAGAAGTGTTTTTACCCTATATTGTAGTAAAAGCATTCATAAATAATAACTTTTTTCATACAAAAAGTCGAAAAAAGTGGTAAGTTTGTATGGGGGCTATATCTGAAAATGGGCGTGGCACCTTGGTTCTGGTATACAAAGTAACTAGAAGCACAAAAAGCTTAAGTTTAAAATTTCAGGTCAATATCTTCAAAACTTTCTGAGTAACAGCCATCGCAACAGACAGATGTCTAAATCAATTCGTCTCATCGAGCTGATCAATAATATATATACTTTATGGGGTCTCCGATGTCTCCTTCTATGCGTTGCAAACTTTCGGACAAACTGAATATACCCGTTTACACTTTGTGTAACGGGTATAAACATATCTTTTGATGTTCATTCCTACAATCTAAAGCTTTTTTCACCTATTGTATTTTATAATTATTTTTAATGTAAAATTTCATGTAGAATTAAAAAATGAAATCAAATTTTTTCCAAGTAGAACGGTTTTGTTGTCTAAAATTTATGTTTTTTTTTTTTTTTTAAAATTTGTCAGTTTTCAAATGCTTATATCTTTGGTTCTAATAGTCTAATCGTCATGTTTATAGCAAAAAAATAACAGAGTAATTTTTTGCTCTATCAACCATCTGAACAATATTTTGTCGTCAGATTATTAGTTAAGAAACTGTTCACAAATTTACTGAGTACAATTTACGATTTTTCAAATTTGTTGCTCCTATTTGGTCAACCGATTAGCACACCCTATGCTCCGCGTCTTAGGAGTTTAATATTACGAAAACCAATAAAGCTTTTGAGATTAATTAAGGAATATTACGAAAACCAATAAAGCTTTTGAGATGAATTTAAGAATATTAAATTCTATACGAGATTTTATAATAAATAAGATATTAACTTTATTAATAACATTTTAATTGAATTTTAACGAACTTAACATAAACAAGTAAAAACGTTAACTTCGGTAGAACCGAAGCTCAAATACCCGCCACACAAAATTTGTATGATCATCAGTGACGTACATTATTTTCGGCAAAGAGGTTGAGTGGGGACATCTCAAGTTGGGGCTCATATTAGAAGTATATATGTAAAATTTTACATAACATAACAAAAAATTACATGAAAAAATAAGAAAAGTAGAAGGCTGTTTAGGGTCTGTAAGTTATAGCGACCCGATCCTTGTCATACCTATATATGGGCGTGGCATCTTGGTATTGATATTGGATGACATAGGAAGTGTTTTTAATCAATTCGTAGCAAATACATTCCTAAATAATAACTATTTTCATAAAAAAAATCGAAAAAAAGTGGTAAGTTCGTATGGGGGCTTTACCAGGAAATGGGCGTGGCACCTTGATTTTAGCATTAGATGACTTTAGAAGTATTTTCACCTTATTCGAAGTGAATTCATTCATAAATAATAACTATTTTCATATAAAAACTTTAAAAAAAGCTGTAAGTTTGTATGGGGGCTATACCTAAAAATGGGCGTGGCACCTTGGTTTTAACATATAAAGTAGTCGTTCCCGAGAAAACCTTAAGTTTCAAATTTCAGCTCAATATCTTAATATCTTCACCAAAAAATATGCGAAGAAATAAACAGACAGACAGACAGACGGACATGGCTAGATCGATTCGTCTCGTCGAGCTGATCAATAATATATATACTTTATGTGGTCTCCGATGCCTCCTTTAATGCGTTACAAACTTTCCGACAAACTGAATATACCCTTCACACTATGTGTGGCGGGTATAAAAATTAACTTTTATTTTTTGCGACATTTGATTAGCACAATCACTTGAAAACTTTTAATAACAAAAGGAAATGGATTCTAATTTTATTCAAATTACTTTTTAACATTAATTTCAATATTTTCGATCTTTTTTTGAACAAAATTTAATAATGTGTTGAGCCTCCACGGTTAAGTATGACTTCGTACATCCGCTTGGGTAAGGAGTCATATAATTTTTTAATGTAATTGAGTGAAATAGCCTCCCAGGACCTCTTTATTCCTTCAATGAGTTGAGCTTCCGTTGAATATTGCCTGCCGGACTCGTACACTTTGCGTGCTAACCATCCCTAAACATATTCTACAATGTTCAGGTCGGGTAAGTAAGGCGGCCAAGTCAGCAATTCAACATTTTTACCCTCAATCCAGGACTTTGCGATCCTGGCTGTGTGAATTGGTGCGTTATCCTGCTGGAACTTCCATTCCAAATATATCCTTGATTGCAGGAAAAGCCGTTTCCAGTACACCTTCGTACGCAATGGCATTCATACGGCTGGTTAGAAATTGCAGTTCTATGGTGCCAAAGTAAGAAATAGCTCCCACACCATGACACCGCCGGCACGGCTGTGCAATCAATCAAGAGTATGCTCTTCCTTTATGAGATCATGAAAGTAGTAGGCATAGCCATCAGGACCCTCCAAAGTGAACTTTTTCTCATTCGAAAAGACTACACGCTCCCAATCCTTTGTCCAGGTCATATTTGATTAACAGGAATCGAGTCGTTGCATCTTTCGAAGTTGGTTTAGAGGAGGTTTTTTTTTTTAATTTAAGACGCTTTATGTGTTTTGCATTCGAAATAACTCTATGTACAGTCCGAAAGCATGCTTTAACACCAGTTTTTTCTTTTATTTTGGCCGTTGAGTCGTGAGAATTAGACGCGTGTCTCAATATAATTCGCTTGGCGGTTGCTGTTATAACTGAAGAGGGCCGACCTTTCATGTTTTTTTCTAAGGTTTCCTCATTGTTTAAGTATGCAGTAATAACTTTACGGCTACCCTTAATATTTTTGGTATTTGAAGTATCGAGTGACCGCACTTCCTGTAAACCTTTATTTTGCCTTTTAAGACTCATTCAACGGTTTTGCTTTTCCCATTACTTCTTTATTTTATTGATAATTGATCACAATAAATAAATAATAGTTTTAATCAGCCAAACACGACAGTTTACACGCAAAACATGACACTAAAGCAAAAATGTGCTAATCGGCTGTCGCAAAAAAAAAAAGCATGGATTTTTGTCGCAAATAGCAAAACAAAATAACGGTACACTTCCACAACTCAAAGTTACTCTCAGAATGAGTAAAAATGATGAAGAACAAAAGAGAAAAAAAAATGAGCATTAAAAATATTAAGAGATTACAGTTATTTGCCTTTAAACAGATAGGTTAGAGAGTGTGCTAATTGGTTTTCGGGCAGTGTATACTCGATAAATTTATAAACAGTTTCTAAACTATTAATCAGACGACTAAACATTGTTCAGATGGTTGATAGAGAATAAAATGACAATGTTATCATTTGTTATAAACATGACGATTAGACTATCGGAGCCAAAGATATCACCATTTAAAAAATGATATAATTTAAACAAAAAAAAAAAAAAATTCAATTTTAAAAGTGAATGAAAAAAAAACAAGTAAAAACGTTAACTTCGGTGGAACCGAAGCTTAAATACCCGTCACACGAATCTTTGAATAGTTTAGTGTGATCATCAGTGGCTTATATACATTTATAAATATATATTGGAAAATAATTACTTTTTCATACATTTGTTGGAAAATAATCGAAAAGTTTGTGTGGGGACTATAGCTAAAAATAGGCGTGGCACCTTGGTTTTATTGTTGGATATCATTAGAAGTGTTTTTACATAAATTTGAGTGAATAGTTTCATAAATAATACCTATTTTTATATAAAAATTCGAAAGCGGGCGTTAAATTTGTATGGGGGCTATAGTTAAAAATGGGCGTGGCAGCTTGGATTTGACATTGGATGACATTAGAAGTATTTTTACCCAACTAGGTGTGACTACATTCATAAATAATAGCTATTTTCATATAAAATTCGAAAATGGGCGGTAAGTTTGTATGGGGGCTATAGCTAAAAATGGGCGTGGCAGCTTGGATTTGACATTGGATGTTCTAAGAAGTATTTTTACCCAACTTGGAGTGACTACATTCATAAATAATTGCTATTTTCATACAAAAAAATCCGAAAAAAACGGTAAATTTGTATGGGGGCTATACCTTAAAATGGGCGTGGCACCTTGATTTTAACACTTGAGCTGCTTAGGACTGAGAAAAGCTTATGTTCCGAGTTTCAGGTCAATATCTTTAAAACTAAGCGAATGAATCGCATAAATACAGACGGACGGACAGACGGACGGACAGACAGACAGACGGACATGGCTAGATCGACTCGTCTCGTCGTGCTGATCAAGAATATATATACTTTATAGGGTCTAAGAAGTCTCCTTTAATGCGTTACAAACTTTCTGACAAAATGATAATACCCTCCACACTGTGTGTGACGGGTATAAAAAACATTTAACGAAATTTATGAAGACAGAAAGCTTTGGATTAGAGATGGGCGTCGGGCGGGAATCGCGCGGGATTCGGGACCCGAAATTTTTTCGGGATTGGGCGGGAAACTTTTAAAATTTTCGGGAGTTTTCGGGATAGTCGAGCTATCCTCCCGAACTTTTTAAAAGTCTCCCGATCCCGCCCCGATCCCGATCCCGCCCGCGGGATCCCGCGGGATTCCCGCCCGACGCCCATCTCTACTTTGGATCAAAACAGAAAAATCAACATGCGATAGACAGAAATGTCCGATTTGCAGAATGTAATCCATAGACAGGAGGAGGCAAAAGTAGTCCTGCAACGTCAAGCTCATCAGGTACAAGAGCAAACACAACAACAGTCACAACAACAAAGGGACCATCCCCAAAACTTTTTGCTATCTGAAATGACATGATTTGCAAAATAGACATTAATGAAATAATATATCGCTACTCACAAATAAAAGCCTTGGATAATTCAATAGCTATGCACTACAAACTACACTAACAAACATCACAAAGAAAACAAGAAAAACGTTATCTTTGGTGGAACCGAAATAAATAGATAAATACGCGTCACACGAATCTCTAAAGAGTTTATGTGTGATCATCAGTGGCTAAGATAGAACTTCGAGATGGATGGGGGTCAATGGTGTGATACAACTCCAGTATAGACACAATATTGGTATGAAATTTTAAGCTAAAAATACAGATGTAACAGTAATTTTTATACCCGCCACACATGAAGGGTATATTCAGTTTGTCGGAAAGTTTGTAACGCATTAAAGGAGACATCGGAGACCCCATAAAGTATATATATTATTGATCAGCTCGACGAGACGAATCGATCTATCCATGCCCGTCTGTCTTTCTGTTGATTTCTACGCATTTTTTCGGTGAAGATATTAAGATATTGAGCTGAAATTTGAAACTTAAGGGTTTCTCGGGAACGACTACTTTGTATGTTAAAATCAAGGTATAGCCCCCATACAAACTTACAGCTTTTTTTAAAGTTTTTATATGAAAATAGTTATTATTTATGAATGAATTCACTTCGAATAAGGTGAAAACACTTCTAAAGTCATCTTATGTCAAAATCAAGGTGCCACGCCTATTTCCGGGTGGAGCCCCCAGACGAACTTACCACTTTTTTTCGATTTTTTTATGAAAATAGTTATTATTTAGGAATGTATTTGCTACGAATTGATTAAAAACACTTCCTATGTCATCCAATATCAATACCAAGATGCCACGCCCATATATAGGTATAGTCCCCATACAAATATAAATATTCACTCCAATCTGGGTAAAATCACTCCTACTGTCATCCTTTGAATGTACTACCGATATGACAAGGATCGGGTCTCTATAACATACAGACCCTATACAAACTTACCTTCTAATTTTTTTTATTTTTTCAAGAACATTTTTGTTATGTTATGTAAAATTTTACATATATACTTCTAATATGAGCCCCAACTTGAGATTTCCCCACCCAACCTCTTTGCGGAAAATAATGTACGTCACTGATGATCATACAAGAACTAATTAAAATTTTGTGTGGTGGGTATTTGAGCTTCGGTTCTACCGAAGCTAACGCTTTTTCCTTTTGAAAATATCGTAAATAATACCTATTCTTATATAAAAATTCGAAAATGGGCGGTAAATTTGTGAGGGGACTATACCTAAAAATGGTCGTGACATCTTGGTTTCGACATTGGATGACATAAGAAAAGTTTTTAATCAATTTGGAGTGAATACATGCATAAATAATACCTATTTTCATAGAAAAATTTAAAAATGGGCGGTAAATTTGTATAGGGGCTACACCTCAGGCTAGGCGTGGCATTCAGAATTTACCATACAAACTATCTAGCACTGAGAAAAGTTTAAGTTTTGAGTTTCAGCCTAATATATTTAAAACTGAGCGAATGAATCACCTCGCAACAGACGGAACAACATACAGACAGACGGACATGGCTAGATCGACTCGTCTCAAGCTGATCAATAATCTCCTGTACTGCGTTACAAACTTTCCGACAGACTGAATATACCCGTTTACACTATGTGTAACTAACAAGCGCCAAAATCAACCAAACACTAAAAATAACTCATACAAAAATAATACTAACCAAAAAGACGATAGTTCCAGTCAAAAAAGAAACTCTCATAATATGTGGATACACAATATTCCACGACATCCAATGGACCCATTATGATGAGGTAGTAGAAACATAACATCAATAACAATAGGAAATCAAAGAATCAGGTGTTTAGCGGATACAGGTCTAACCACAAGCATCATAAAAAGTAAAAGCGTAAAGGAAGAGTATCCAGCACAATCTTTGCTATTATAAAACTGTTAACGGGACTAATGAAATAAAGTTTTAAGTAGTGATCCATCTCCTAAAGAATTCGGGAGTGTATTACAATGATAGGTGAATGACTTCAATAATGAAAATTGTTCTGCTACAATTGGGCAGAATTTCTTAAATGCTTTAAAAACAAATAAGAATATATATATCCAGAGAGTATGGATAATGTTTGTTCGCTTCAAACTGAGAAACAAGGAAAAACGTTAACTTCGGTGGAACCTAAGCTTAAATACCCGTCTCACGGATCTTTTAAGAGTTTATGTGTGATCATCAGTGGTTTAGATAAAATTTCGAGATGGGATCAATGGGGGCTATTACCACCCAAGTTTACACATAATATTGGTACAGATATATCAATACTTTTTTTTCGAAAATATCAGAAAATGAGATTTAAGTTTTCATAGGGCAGTATGTTGTAATGTCCCGATCCTTATCATTCATAAATAATACCTATTTTCATACAAAAATTTGAAAATGGGCGGTAAGTCTGTATGGGGGCTCTACATAAAAATGAGGAGGAACAGGTAATTTAAAAATTGCTTTGTCGAATTTAATGAATTATTTTCAAATGATGGGGAAGCCAATAAAAATTCAAAATAAAAAACTATTCCCTCATATTTTTATTTTAGTTTCATTGAAAAGCTGAGAAAATTTACTACAAGAAGTGTTTACTGGTCAAATTAAGAGAAGTTACCTCGAAACGTGCGCGCCATCAAACCATTCACTACGAGCATGTAGTAAGTAATCAAGTGACCGTGATATTGTTTTAAGTTGATGTTTCAAGTTGTGTTGTGCAAATGTATTTTAAAACAGTGGCGTGCGCGACTTTCGAGGCAATATTACTTAATTTGACCAGTAAAAAGTGATTATCCCACTTTTTGACCTTAACACTTTTCATAGTATCTCTAGTATGTAAAAATTTTTTTGAAATAATATAATGAATTTTTGTTACTATCATATAGGACACCAATTTACCAAAGTTTCAAGTAAATCGGCAGTTGACGAAGAGATGTTGAGTAAAAACATCATAAGGGAAAGTAATTCACGGTACAATAGTTCACTGTGGAGAGTATAAACAAACTAGACAAAACGGGAGAAAAGAAATCGATTATCGTAAGTTAAACGAATTTACAATCGATGACAAGTTCCCAATACCGAATTCGAACAAACTAGTCAGGGCTCATATTTTACAAGCCTTGATCTGGCCGAAGGATTCCACCAGATTGAAGTTAAACGGCATTTAATTTGTTCAAATGTCTTTTGGGTTGAAGACATTTGAACATCGACATTCCATAGATTAATGAACTGTCTTAAAGAACCACATAAATAAAATATGCGTGGCTTACATGAATGAAATTTTGGTCTTAGCACCTCTGTATAGAACATAGAATAAATTTTAAAGCCATACTGAGTTTACTAAGAAAGGTAGGGCTTAAGATACACATCGATAAATGCGAAACAAATTATGCCGAAAAAGAACAGCTTGCAATTGTAAGGGTGATAAGATTCTTTAGACTAGAGATTTTAAATTATAACACTGCACTGTTTAGTTTAAAGCTTTTTTAATAATAAATTAAAACTAGTTTAACATTTGGGTTTTCATAATTAAAAGTAATCGGGATCTAACGGGACCCACGGGATTACCGTCTAGACGCCCATCTCTACTTTAGACCATATATTTTTTTCTAGGGAATTTCAATTGGAAAGCGAATACCAACCACTTAAGTGGCTTATGACCAAATATACCGGAAAAATTATTAACTTTAGGCTCTAAAGGTAGTTAATCAGCCTGGGAGAATACAATTTCCTAATGGACTATATAAAAGGGAAGAACAACTATATCAGGAGTGACACCGAAATCTCAGATTTTTGGTGTAAGTATTTTGGTGTAAATACTCGAAAATTAACACCATTACACCGATACTTCGATTGTTTTCATTGACTCCACAGCCATAGCATAGATTCAGAAGGCAATCAAATATTTAAATATTTTTAATTTCTATACCTAAAATTCAAATTTGTGACCCACCAAACTGATAATGAAACCTTACAACGCTCTTTAAAATGTAAAACTCAAAACTATAGTGTATAGCTGATGTTCTCAGCAGATTGCAAGGAGACAAGATAAATCATTAGGAATCTGAGGCAGATTTGAGAGAAGCACTTGACTCGAAAGAAATAGTCCGGAGGACGAGGTTTCCATAGAAGTCCGGACGGTCGACTTTCAAGAGGAGGATCTTAACGATTGCATTGGCACATTGGATACTGTCGTAAATCGATTTAGATTCCAAATATAGTAGTTCTGATAAAATAGAAACAACAAACTGTCTTTACTATTTTCAAAAATAAGAGAATATATATCGATCAAAGAGACATTAATTAGAACAAAATAAGTAATATAGTGCGAAGAGAAATTACGAAAGGAAAAATAGCCATTTACTCTGACCTAAGCGATCAAGAGTATAACTAGGTCAAAAAAATGTTGATAAAAAGAACACTCTGGCAATCCTCAGGTTAGATTTGTGATACGTACACAGATGGCCGAGGATATCGAAGAAGGAAATGAACTTAATTAGCAGATTGCATTTTTCATAAAAAAAAGATAGCGGTCACTGCGGTATAGTGGCTACATTCGAAGGCCCAAAATACATATTTTTTTGAATTTATATTCATAAAATTATAAATAATTGCGAGGTCTGTAGCGGTAGAAATTAAGAGGTACAATAACAGATCTATTAAAAACAAATTTCCTATGATCGAAACTGCAAAAACAAACGAAACAGTTCACGTTGACACATATGTGAACAGTTAACAGTCATTTATAATTTTTATAGATACATTTTCCAAACATGCCGTATGTTTCCCACTGCAAGAACGATAGAGAGTAAAATTCAAGAATACATTAAAATAAAAGGAAATACGAAAAATTCATTTTCGACGAGTTTAGGTCCGCAGCAGTTGCAGAATATTTGATGACAAAAAATATAGAATTTTATGAAACTAAACCAAAACTAAACAGCCATACAAGAAATTCAGATATAGAATGTTTTAATAATACTATGACTGCAAAGATTCGAATCCTTAATATCAAGTAGAAAATCTCTATCATTATGCAGATGAATGGGGCTATTGTTCAAATATGAACATGTGCTGCTTGTGGATTATCATATTCAAGACGCGATAAGAATAGACAAGATATTCCGCAGCGACAATATTTTTAAACTCACACAGAAGTCATAACATTTTACGATCGTGCTAAGTGATGCTTAGCACTTAGTAGCAACGCGATGACTCTTGACTCCTGCACACATGATTTACTCTACGCCTAAAATAGATAAGCTATTTTTATAGTCATATTTATTGTAAACATACACATAATATTATTTTACACATACACATACAGTCCACTTTGTAATAAAAATAGAAATTGTATATAAGCATGTAATTTTCATAAATAAAATTAGTACCTTACAACTACTCAAACATGTTTGTTTTCTCCAAGTGAGATTAGTAAACATAAATTTTAAATGTTAGTATACGAGGTGTGTTCAAAAAGTATCGCATATTTTGTGTTTTTTTTTTAAATTATTTATATATTCATGAATATCTTTTTTGTCCCCTTTAAAGTAATCCCCTCCCGATAAAATACACCTATGCCAACGTTTTTTCCAATCCTCGAAACATGCCAAATAGTCCCTTTCCGGTATAGCCATCAGCGCCTTCTACGATTTAGCTTTTATCTCCTCAATCAACTCGAAACGCGTTCCCCGGAGTGGTCTCTTGAGTTTTGAGAATAGCCAGAAGTCACACGGTGCCAAATCAAGCGAATACGGTGGTTGCGGAACAATATTGGTTGGATTTTTGGCAAAAAAGTCACGAAAAATCAGAACAGTTTTAAAAAAAAAATTATCATTTTTGGTACCAACCGAGACTTGACACGTTTGAAGCCCAAAACATCCTTCAAAATTGTATTAATTGATCATTTCGATAAGCCAATTTCATCAGCAATGTCTCTCATAGTTAATCGACGGTGTGCAAGCACTAATTCTTTTACTTTTTGGATGTGAGCATCGTCCGTTGAGGTCGATGGTCGACCAGGGCGCTCTTCGTCTTCAACAACCTTTCAACAATTTATACCAATCAAATGTTGTTGATTTTGGTAGAGCTCGGTCCCCATAAGCCTTCTTTAACATTTTTATTCCATTTATTCCATTCAGAAAAAAAAATTTGATACAGGTTCTTTGATCCATTTTTTTGAATAGGTAAAAATCGAAGACGATCCAAAACACGTGCAAGCAAAGCAGCTGTCAACAATTAAGTGAACATTCAAAATGGCCGAGCTTGTCAACATAAGTGAGAGACATGAGTACCAACAAAACGCCACAAAAAAATCGAAATTCGAATATACGTAACCCGCGAAAATTCAAAATTCGCGATAATGTTTGAACACACCTCGTATAATGCTATATTGCCATTATATATTAACATTTCTTTTGGAGTTCTACAACAGAATTCAACTGTGCACACGTTATTGTACATTTTGGTCATTCGAACCTTCAAGGACTTGGCGACCACACATTTTGGTCCTTCGAACCTTAAAGGACTTGGCGACCACACATTTTGGTCCTTCGAACCTTAAAGGACTAGGCGACTAAACATTTTGGTTTTCGAGTCTTACCGAATAAGGCGAATCGAATAAAGGCGTGTCTGAGGCTTAAAACAGCAGACAAGGCGATCTTGGGGCTATAACTTCAAGGAACATCGTGAGCAAAAAAAAAAGCAAGTAAATAGCCAAAAAGGAGAATTTTGAAGCTTCAATCTCGACGTGAAATTGTTGAACGTGATCAACAAAACACAAGAAAAAAAAAACCCAAAAAGCTAATTCACCATTCAATACAAATAAACATTACCTAACTGTGAGTAGAGGCACAGCTAAGTAAACTGGGCGACTTTTTTTAAATTTTCCTCCAACAGTTTATTTGTACAAATTGAGTGAAACTAAGAAGCAAAATGGGTATTAACAGAGTGAAAATAATTGACTCTCAAAAAGAAATTGCAGATAAAATTTTGCAATTATACAATAAAAACAATGCAAAGAGCATCCGTAGAAGCAGTTGCGCTGAGCTAGTGAAATATCGCAAAGATATGGATGATAACCATATGAAATTGTTAGCAGATGGAATTGCTGACGAAGATTACTTCGTTAACAACGTGTATGAAAATACAGTTGAAAAACACGAAGAAATCATGGCAACCATCAACAAAGCGCTAAAGGAAGATTATTTGGTACTGGAACAAAACGTATCGGTTCTGGAAGCAAATGCCAGCGAGTCCTCCAAAACTCCGGATCAGAGTGAAGCATTCAAGGGAGTAACGGAAGACAAAAAGGATCAGGAAAAGTCTTACTTCAAAATAAAAAAATTTAAACGAGAAGTTTTAAGTCTCATCGAGTGTTTGAAAGAAGAAGACTTTAAAATCGCATCGGAATCCAACAAAACTATTATAAAGGAAATGGTCGATGATATAAAGTATCAATATCAGGGAGAAATATGTGAGTTACAAAACGATGAAGCTGATGTACTATTCAATGATCTTCGCATCCTACATTTGAAAACAGTAGTGAAAGAAGCGAAGGAAATAGCCAATGGGATTGTTTAGAGTTAGAAAAACTCAAAATTCCAACATTTTCTGGAGACTTAAAAGAATGGGCGACATTCTTCAATTTATTTAAAGATATGGTGCATAATAATGGGTACATATCAAATTCAGAAAAAATGTTGCGACTTCAACAATGCATAAAAGGAGAAGCTGCACGCTTTATTCAGCATTTACAGATATCAAGCAGTAATTATAATGTGGCTTGGGTACTCTTGAAGCAGAGATACGAAAATAAAAGAATATTATTTTCGACTCAATGGGACAGAGTTCTAGATCAACCCCAAATAAACAGCTACAATACAGAAAGTGTGCGACAGCTGTTGGATACAGCTAATGAATGTCTAAATGCAATTCGTGCTTTAGGCATTGAAATTATAGATGACGAACCCTTTATTGCAAGAATAACTTGTCGAAAACTAGACAAAAAGGGTTAAGATTGTATGAGCAAGCTAATACGAAGCCGAAAGAAGTGCAAACCTTAAAAGACATAATAGAATTTCTGGAACGATATGAGATTTTAAAGACAGTAAATGACAGTGATTCGTCAACAGACAGAAAACGTCCTTACAAGATTTTTCACATCTCAAGAGTCGTAAGTCGACCTACAAAGAAAATGTGCTTCTTTTGTAAGTTGCAGAACCACATGACTAGCGAATGCCAAAAATTCAAGGCAATTTCTGATGAAGAAAGACGAATATTTGCAAAAAAAACAAAGTTTATGCTATAAGTGTATAAATCACAAATATGGTGAAAAATTTCCAACACCAAAAATTAAATGCAATTCTTGTTCGCAAAGTCATCATAACAGTTTACACGCAGAACAATCAACTAATGAAATTCGGAAAAGTTCAATGACGTTATGTGATTCATCTGCTGCGGTAATTCTGGCTACTGCACAAATCAATGTAAAAGCAGCCAACGGAGAATACAAATTGATAAGAGCACTACTAGATCAAGGCTCTCAAATTACATCCATATCAGCAGAAGCAGCTGAAATGTTTGCAGTTCCAAAACTTAAAACAGAGACAAAAATTTTTCGACTTGGAGAAGCTGTAGTAGCTAAATCCAATTTTAAAGTAAACATACAAATTAAGCCGAGATTCGTTAGCAACCACAGTGAAGTGGTCGAAGCAACAGTTTTGCCTACACTGCCAAATGTACTTCCTTCAATCATTTGAATATGATATACAAAAAGGGAAAAAATGCACTTTAGCAAATCCTAAGTTCAATAAATCTGACAGAATTGACATGGTGATTGGTGGAGATCTATTTGACAGAATCTTGGAAAGTGGCGTAATAAAGATAAATGGACTTGTTGGCCAAGAAACTAAATTTGGTTGGATATTATTCAACAACGTCATAACAAACCAAAGTTAACAGACCGATTTGGAGGACAAAAGAATACGTCAGATTCAGAAAAACTACATATAACGGCTAAACATCAACAACATTTTGGTAATGATTCCGGTGATTCAAATCATTCACGCAAGAGTTGTCTTCGGGGTTACAAAGGATGCAGTGGAAGAGAACAACGTCAATTTATTCATCACGCCGCCACGAGTAGAAGTGAAACTGGTGAACAACATCGTCATAACACAAAATTTGGGCAAGGTGATTGGGATCCTTTATTGGGTGGACATAGACCATGTCGCCGGGGAGGAACATCACAATGTCGTTGTTGCCTACATAATAATTCAAACGATCATCGACATCGTGATATTGAAGTGTTGAGCAATATCTTGAGACCAAGGCAAAGTATGTTTCAATAGCATCAGGATTAATAGTGGTCCAATTGTCTCTAAACTTTTTAAATATCGGGATATCAGAGCTACTTGTGATTTGGTGAATTTTTCTTTTAAATACACATTTTAAAACCAGTTCATAAACGTGATGGCGGCAAGCAAAGAGCAATAATTCCATGTCTAGCTTTTGTTCCAAAAGAACACAAGCCCCTTTCAATCTCCCTGTATTAGATGCAGTTGTGTCACAGCACATTATTTGTACTTTGTCCTCAAGGTTCCAGTCATGAAGTGCGTTTAACACAGCTTTAGCTTGTTCTTGACCGGTAGAGCTCTCCAGTTTGGGTACTGCCAAAAATTGTTCCTCTTCTTCAAATGTAATAATAATTGGCAGGCGTTCTTCTTTGGAACTTCTAACGTCCAGTCCAGGTAACAATTTTTAGTTCCAGTAAACGGCCACCGTTTCAGGCAAATTATTTTGAAAATCTGATTTTATAGATTCCGCTCTATCTTTTCGACTCTGTATGCGAATTCGCTGAATAGACGATTTGATTATCGGAAAATCATCACAACTTAGATCTAGTGCTTCTACTGCAGCCTGAAGTATATAGACAGAATCCCTTATGCTTAATTGGCATCTATCTAAAGCACTAACTTAGGAGTGATGAAGTCTTTCCTTCCTCTTTTTGTTGTGATTCCAGAAATTACGGTTCCTCAAGGCTTTCATCAGAGCTGGTAGGTTGATCGGAATGTCCTTGATTTTCAATACAATCTTGTGTAGTTTGCGATGACGATAAACTCTCGGAATACATTTGCTCATATCTTTGTTTCTCTTCTTTTAATTTTTTATGTCATGCTCTTTCTTCTTTTTCGGTTATCTTTTTATTTACACCCGCTTAACATCCTGGACGTCCTGGTTCTCTTTGTTTTTGTAAAAATGATATTATCACTAACCATACAATACATAGATTGGACAAATCGAGTATTTCGTGAACGCAAACGTAGTCAGACTCTAACAACCCCAGAGGCCGAAAGCAGAAGCCGAGCGTTTTAATTCGCATCAAAAGCGAATTCGCACCAGGCGAATCAGTCACACATCAGTCTGCTTTAAGCAATCAAACGATGAGCACGGTCTGCTTCGCTTGTGCTCCGTTCTGTTTGCATGTATGGGTGCTAATATGTGTATGCGCTCGCACCATAGTGTGTGTGTTAAGAATGCACATTTCAAGGCCACATGTCAATGCTAGCTCAATTCTAATTTTTAAGTTTTTAGCAAATCACTGCCAAAGAAAAGGGAACATAAACAACAGAAGTGTGTATGTCTACCTAATTAGACGACGGGCTCGCGAACTTCGCAATGGTCTAGATGGTAGACACTCAGCTCGGTGTGCAGGAGTTCGCGGTTCAAGTCCCACTGCGATCGCTACTATGAATTTCATTTTTAAATTCCTAATAACATTTATTAATAATTAGAATAACTTTTGATTATTTTTTGGTTTCTTTAAAAAAAAAAAGCGAAAAAAAACAATAACTAACTAAACTTAATTACTCGCACACAATATTAGAAATTTAAAAAAACTTGAAATAATGGTTGTCTAGACTGGTATTCGAACCTCCACCTCTTGCACTGGACCACACTGGCTATTACAAAATGTTCGCCAAAATCAATACAAATCAATAGCATGCATGTTATTTCTGATGCTTTGTGTCAATAGAAATGTGGCAAAGTTTTATTAGCCAACAACAATCATAATTAATAGACATTTTATAAAATCATGTAAGTGTAAAAAATTTAAGTAAAATAAAATATAATTATTAAATAATATAGGTCGCCGCTCGAATTTGTTTCCGATTAACATGTACATATAGCTGTTCTCACGAAAACAGCAGTGAAATAATTTATTGAACACAACATATGTATATATATATATATATATATATATATATATATGTATATGTATATATATATAATATATAATAATAAATAATTATATACATATATGTAAATCGGTATCCAGGGAACACCACGAGGAGGCCATTGCAAAAGCAATGGGGTCATAAAGAATGACCTTCGAGTCGACTTGAGATGATTAAATGCTTTTCATTTAAACTTCTCCATGTTCCCCACCTACACCTACCTATTTTTATTATAATCTAACTCAAAAATTAACCCCGTGTGCACGGACAGACGTACCTGACTATACCAACTCTGCAGTAGAAAGCTAACTATTGACATTTCAGACTGTAAAATTTCTATTTTCCTTGTACTTTTTTGCTTTTCAGATGACCCACACAATTTCTCCATGAGCCATATGGTATTTTTTTTTAAGCAAGACGAGCAGAAAATAATTAAGTATGTGTTTTCTATGCTCGCTGCATTTATGGGTTTCACAAAACCAATCTTTGTGTTTTAAATTGCTTTCAGTAAGCGAAATACATTCGTGTATAATTTTTGCTTTTATTTATATTATATTTATATACAATTATATATATTTATATTATATTATATATACAATATATATATACTGATATGCTGATGAAATCGTAAATGACCAAGATCAGGTGTATTACGATGATTTCAACATTAGCTATGAGGATGAAGATATGGAGGATGAAGATAAAGTTTATGACAAGCAACCCACTACCATCAGTATAGCTAGTGAAAATGCATTGAGATATTTTGTGGGATTCGTGATGCATAAATCACAACAAAAGTTCAATTGCGAAACTTGCAATCAATTATTAAAACAAGAAGTTGCTCAATATGATAATTCGGAGTTTTTTATTTTTAATAAAAACTTTAAGATTATCAATAATCATTTAAAACTGAAAGCCCCACAAGACGAGTTTTATAATCTCATGAAGCTGCACTATACTATTTTTCATAATTTTTTTCAAAAAATTTCCATATGCTCGAAAAATAAAAGCAAAAATTATACACGAATGTATTTCGCTTACTGAAAGCAATTTAAAACACAAAGATTGGTTTTGTGAAACCCATAAATGCAGCGAGCATAGAAAACACATACTTAATTATTTTCTGCTCGTCTTGCTTAAAAAAAATACCATATGGCTCATGGAGAAATTGTGTGGGTCATCTGAAAAGCAAAAAAGTACAAAGAAAATAGAAATTTTACAGTTTGAAATGTCAATAGTTAGCTTTCTACTGCAGAGTTGGTATAGTCAGGTACGTCTGTCCGTGCACACGGGGTTAATTTTTGAGTTAGATTATAATAAAAATAGGTAGGTGTAGGTGGGGAACATGGAGAAGTTTAAATGAAAAGCATTTAATCATCTCAAGTCGACTCGAAGGTCATTCTTTATGACCCCATTGCTTTTGCAATGGCCTCCTCGTGGTGTTCCCTGGATACCGATTTACATATATGTATATAATTATTTATTATTATATATTATATATATATACATATACATATATATATATA
Organism: Leucophenga varia; assembly: GCA_018903435.1. Classification (NCBI taxonomy): domain Eukaryota; kingdom Metazoa; phylum Arthropoda; class Insecta; order Diptera; family Drosophilidae; genus Leucophenga; species Leucophenga varia. The sequence continues at coordinate 160,974 of JAEIFJ010000938.1, read as the reverse complement.
TATATATATATATATATATATGTTGTGTTCAATAAATTATTTCACTGCTGTTTTCGTGAGAACAGCTATATGTACATGTTAATCGGAAACAAATTCGAGCGGCGACCTATATTATTTAATAATTATATTTTATTTTACTTAAATTTTTTACACTTACATGATTTTATAAAATGTCTATTAATTATGATTGTTGTTGGCTAATAAAACTTTGCCACATTTCTATTGACACAAAGCATCAGAAATAACATGCATGCTATTGATTTGTATTGATTTTGGCGAACATTTTGTAATAGCCAGTGTGGTCCAGTGCAAGAGGTGGAGGTTCGAATACCAGTCTAGACAACCATTATTTCAAGTTTTTTTAAATTTCTAATATTGTGTGCGAGTAATTAAGTTTAGTTAGTTATTGTTTTTTTTCGCTTTTTTTTTAAAAGAAACCAAAAAATAATCAAAAGTTATTCTAATTATTAATAAATGTTATTAGGAATTTAAAAATGAAATTCATAGTAGCGATCGCAGTGGGACTTGAACCGCGAACTCCTGCACACCGAGCTGAGTGTCTACCATCTAGACCATTGCGAAGTTCGCGAGCCCGTCGTCTAATTAGGTAGACATACACACTTCTGTTGTTTATGTTCCCTTTTCTTTGGCAGTGATTTGCTAAAAACTTAAAAATTAGAATTGAGCTAGCATTGACATGTGGCCTTGAAATGTGCATTCTTAACACACACACTATGGTGCGAGCGCATACACATATTAGCACCCATACATGCAAACAGAACGGAGCACAAGCGAAGCAGACCGTGCTCATCGTTTGATTGCTTAAAAGCAGACTGATGTGTGACTGATTCGCCTGGTGCGAATTCGCTTTTGATGCGAATTAAAACGCTCGGCTTCTGCTTTCGGCCTCTGGGGTTGTTAGAGTCTGACTACGTTTGCGTTCACGAAATACTCGATTTGTCCAATCTATGTATTGTATGGTTAGTGATATTATCTTGTTCTATTTTTATCCATTCCAAAGCATGTGCTATATCAAATGTACTATCCAAATTGTTTTGAAAGTCCTCCTCACGGCGCTTGTAAACATCTTGTTTTTTTTTAAATTTTTTTGCAACTCTCTCCAAACATGTTGAAGATCCACAAGTTTTTTTACACAGTTAGGGATGGCTCTGGTAGGGATTCTAGCTTTTTCACAGAATATAATACACTCTCGAATGACGAGATTTGAACTTTCACTAACAGAAAATTTAACTTCGCGAATGTTGAAAAAGAGGACTGCAAGAACTTGCCGGTTAGACGGTAACTTTGCTCCAGTTATTTGATGGCTCACGTCACCAACTAAGAAAATACTTTTTTTAGTGCTTCTTAGTTCCACTTTTTTAAATGTAGAACTATGTGTTAATCTCGAGACTAACTAAGAACAACTGACAAATACAGCGAGTACGAAACATGTTCTTACAAGTTGCGTGGAAGTAGCGGTCCTTCCACGCAACTTGTATGAACATGATTCGATGCAAGTCGGCACGGGTTATTTTTCTCCAAATGCGGTAAAAATTTATGATCGAGTGTTTTAGGCACTAATGAAAAAACTAAGACATGTGCGTTAAAAAATAAAATCTTTAAAATATAAGGGACACCCTTATTATTAGGGTGCCGATTGTTGGTCTTGGCAGCACGTAAGTTTTGGTTTCCTTGTTCGTCCTTGCAGAACGAAGCTCCTTTCTTATAACCATCGGTCATACGTTTGTTTTTTTGATAAAAACCACGGGCCTTATTTCTGCTACCCATCATATCAATCTTCTCCACTTCACGCCTTTTCAGTTTCAAACGGCAGAATGCAAAATGTTTTCTGCCAAACAATGCTTTAACTTGCCTAGCTGAAGTTATATTATTATATCCAATGTACCCACATTCAACGCTGAATTTGTATTATTATTATTAATTTTCAAAATTCTAAAAATTTTAGACTATGCCAATTTTCTTTTCAAAATTTTAAAATTTGCAAAATAAACAAAATTGGCGGTAAAGTAAACTACAGAAATTTCCATAATTTACAAGTTTATACAGAATGTTGCAAATGTTTGCTGAGTCCCTCATCCAACATTAGTCATTGACTATATACAGCCATAGTCAAATGTTATTACACAACCAAATTTTTTTTTGCACATTCAACTTCCTTCCTTCTTCCTACTGTTGCTATTGATGTCAGACTATAATAAGATATGTTGTTGTAATCCTTGATCTATCCTGAATCGATCGATGTCTTCTTGGAAAAGATAACGGTATATCGAACCGAGATTCAAGCGAATGAAGTAATGAGTAGCGGCCGTCAAAAGTTATTACACACATTTTTTTCCGTCAAAAGTAATTACACAAAATTTAAACTTGAATATCTTGGTCTCTATTAAAATAGCAATAAAATCTTATAGTGTAGGTTGTAGGTCTCTTCGAGTAGAAGAAAACGGTATGCTAAGAATTTTCGGGGACCCTTAGGGTCTGGATTTAAGGTCAAAAAACAAATGTTCCCTATTTTTTCACTTAAAGAGCAATATCTCTGTAAATTACAAACCGATTTTAATTTTTTAACATGTTTTAGAAAGAAAAAACTTTGCCCTTTTGAGGGCAATGACATTATTATGACATTTTTGATCGTACCTCTGCGTATTTTCAAGTCAAACGCAATTTTTACCATTTTTTTCAAACCATTTCAGGTTATCGTAGTTTGGTTACACTTTTTGGTATGAAAGCTATGTTTATGAGAAAGGTCTTCTTAAAGTACACAGAACTACGAGTAAAATGAAACTTTTTTTTAAAAAATTTTTGTTTTTAAATTCTTAAGAAAAAGCTTAGAATTCTTAGAAAGCCTTATTTTGAAAAATGTGTTTAAAGTTAAATAACTTGGTCAATTATTGTCGGATTTTTATCATTAAACAATCATTTTATTCGTAGTTCTGTGTACTTTAAGAAAACCTTTCTCATAAAGATAGCTTTCAAACAAAAAAGTGTAACAAAAAGTACGATAACCTTAAATGGTTTGAAAAAAAATGGTAAAAATTGCGTTTATCTTGAAAATACGCAGAGGTACGATCAAAAATGTCATAATAATGACATTGCCCTTAAAAGGGCAAAGTTTTTTCTTTCTAAAACATGTTAAAAAATTAAAATCGGTTTGTAATTTACAGAGATATTGCTCTTTAAGTGAAAAAATAGGGAACATTTGTTTTTTGACCCTAAATCCAGACCCTAAGGGTTCCCCGAAAATTCTTAGCATACCGTTTTCTTCTACTCGAAGAGACCTACAACCTACACTATAAGATTTCATTGCTATCTCAATAGAGACCAAGATATTCAAGTTTAAGTTTTGTGTAATTACTTTTGACGGAAAAAAAAATGTGTGTAATAACTTTTGACGGCCGCTACTCATTACGTCATTCGCTTGAATCTCGGTTCGATATACCGTTATCTTTTCCAATAAGACATCGATCGATTCAGGATAGATCAAGGATTACAACAAACATATCTTATTATAGTCTGACATCAATAGCAACAGTAGGAAGAAGGAAGGAAGTTGAATGTGCAAAAAAAATTTGGTTGTGTAATAACATTTGACTATGGCTGTATGTACATTCTTGTTTAAATATATTTATCCATTTTCACTGCATATCCACCTGCAGGCCACCAGATCAACACTGGCGAGTCTTGTCAAGGGCAACCGCAGTCGCATGTGAACCACGTGGCACGAGGCATAGCTTGTTCCCGATCGGATTTTTGTTATAGGTTATATTTATTATTCAAACAGAAGAGGAAGCCGTCAATAACCCAACGGATTTTTTTGAATTCACTCGATCTGCCGCGGAGGCCACCACACATACTGAAATTGAAGATATGTGTGCCAATTATTCTGTTACGGAACATCAAACAACCAGAAGTCTGCAACGGCACGCGACTCGCAGTCAAGAAATTGATGAACAATGTAGTGGAAGCAACAATATTGACATGGCAATTCAAAGGTGAAAATGTTCTCATTCCTCGAATTCCCATAATTCGAACCGATACACCTTTTCAATTTAGGAGATTGCAGTTTCCAATTCGATTGGCATTCGCAATAACAATCAATAAAGCTCAGGGACAATCTTCGGAATAATGTGGCTAATATTTAGATGCGAATTGCTTCTCACATGGACAATTGTATATTGCGTGGTCCCGTGTAGGCAAACCAGATAACCTTTACATTTATGCCGAGAACGGAAATACAAAGAACATTGTATATCCACAAGAGTTACAAAATCAAATGGATATGTAACTTATGCTTTGTGTATTCATTATTTATGCATACATTATTTTGTTTTGTAAATAAATATATATAAATTACCAAATGTTTCTTTTATACTTTTTATTTCAATTTTTAAAAACCTTTTCCATACAAATTGAAATTTATACAATCAGCTGTTGGCGGTAGTGATGTACATGCGCAGAAAAATTCATTTTTGACACTTGATGGGCGCCATCTTGTTTTCTATCATTCTAGATCCGACTTAAGCCATTGACCAGACTGCGTGGATCAATTGAATTGTGACTTATGACTGAGTATTTCATGCTTAACTTTTAAAACAAACTATTTGAGAATTTTAATGTTTTAAAAATTTTAATTAAAAAAAGTAAAGAACAGTATGTATGTATGTTGTTTTCTGTCTGTATGTATGTTTTCTGTCACACAAAATTAATAACAAACAATATAGTACTCATGAACGAGTATATTGAAAATATATATTTAGTTTGTCATCAATTAATTTAAAGTTTCGAATAAAATTTTCTCTCTCGAACATAATTTCCTGAGAAATATTGATTTGTTTTGTACTTTATGTGATTCGTTCGTGCAGTGTACGATTTATTTTCGTTCTCAGATCACAAGTAAATATATAAATATAATTAGAGTTTTGTCTTTACATTGCACCAAACTCTAAATTTTTATAATAATGATTCGTTTTTAATTACAAGGATTCCAAAAATGCAAAAAGAAACAAAGAACAAGAAAAAACGTTAACTTCGGTAGAACCGAAGCTTAAATACCCGTCACACGAATCTTTAAAGAGTTTATGTGTAATAATCAGTGGTCACCCAAGTTTACACACAATATTAATTTAAAATTTTGAGCTAAGAATACAGATATGTATAACAACATGTTCCTCCAAAATATGTGGAAATGGACGGTAAGTTTGTATGCAAGAAACACCTAAGAATGGTCGTGGCACCATGATATTGGAAGAGTTTTTACCCAATATGGAGTAATTACATAAATAAATAATAACCATTTTCATACAAAAATTCGAAAATGGGCGGAAAGTTTGTTTGGGGGCTGTGCCAAAAAATGGGCGTGGCACATCAGATTTGACACTGGATGACATTAGAATGTTTTGAGCCAAATTGGAGTGAATATATGCATAAATAATTAGTATTTTTATACAAAAAATCGGAAAAATCGGAAAAAACGGAAAGTTTATATGGGGACTATGCCTAAAAGAGGGAGTGGCATCTTGGTTTTAACACTGGATGACAAAAGAAATGTTTTTACCCAATTGGGAGCGAATACATTCATAAATAATTAGTATTTTTATACAAAAAATCGAAGAAAAAAAACGGTAAGTTTGTATGGGGGCTATACCTAAAAATGGGCATGGCACTCTCATTCTCGAACTTAATATAGTCGTTGACGAGAAAAGCTTAAGTTCCAAATTTCAGCTTAATATCTTTATATCTTCAACAAAAAAGATGCCTAGAAATATACAGACAGACAGACGGACATGGCTAGATCGATTCGTCTCGTCGAGCTGATCAAGAATATATATACTTTATGGGGTCTACGACGTCTCCTTCAATGCGTTACAAACTTTCAGACAAACTGAATATACCCTTCACACTATGTGTGGCGGGTATAAAAGGTTAACTTCGGTGGAACCGAAGCTTAAACACTCGTCACACAAATCTTTAAACATTTAAACAAGTGACTTGAAAAAACTATCTAGATAGGATGGATAGGAATCACTGGTCTCAGACAACCCGTTTTTAAACACAATATTGATAGACAATTTTATATTAAAAATACATGTATATTGTAACAAAAATGTTTTTGAAAATATCAGAAAATGGGAGGAGAGTTTGTATGGCGCTATAAGTAAGAGTGGTCCGATCCGTATCACATGGCTACTGTATAATATCATAAATAACAATAATAAATAAATAACAGATATTTACATACAAAAGCTCAAAAATGTGCAGTAGATTTGTATGGGCCCATAACTTAAAAGTGAGCGTGGTACCTTGATTTTGAAATTGGATGGCGGTGTTTTTACCCAATTTCGAGTGAAAACATTAAATAACAAGAACTATTTTTATAGAAAAACGCGAAATTGAGCGGTAGATTTATATTGGGGCTACACCTAAAAATGGGCATGGCACTATCATTTTTATATTTGATTAAGTTGTTGAAGAGAAAAGTTCCAAATATCACATTAATATCTTTTAAACTGACCGAATGAACTGCAACATACGGACGGACGGACAGACACGAGAAAATGGCTAGACTCGTCTCGTCAAGCTGATAAAATAGGGTCCACAATGCCTCTTTTAATGCTTTACAAACTTTCAGAAAAACTGAATATACCCCATGACACTATAAGTGACGGGTATAAAAATTGTTTGTCTGTCCGTCCGTCCAAATTTTCTACGGACATAATATAATGCTTTTACAAAGTCCACTTTGACCTCGGATATTTCCTAAACCAGTTGGACACTCATCTTAATTGGGCCATCATAACAAACTTTTTGGTGTAGTAAAAGTTTTAAATATCGAGGTCCTGATCGAGGATGTTAAAAATACCTACCAAACTAAAGATTATTAGCTTTGTTTTCTGTGAAACTGCTATAAATCTAAGAATGCCATTGGTAAAAGATGATGTTTTTCATCTCTTGTAGTTCACTGGTCAGAACAATCATGTTCTATGAAGCAAGCACGTGGTTGCCATCCTTGAACAAAGATTCAACCTCAAACTAATTCATTAACTTCATAGAAGCGCGTAATTTTGTATTAGTGGTGCATTTTCCTCCAGCTTAAATATACACATTAAACGTCTATTTTAATATTCTGCTCCTGGACCTAATATATAGAAAGGTAGCAACGAACACTGCTCCTCATCTTAGAGATTCTTTAGTTTGGTATAATAGTCTTTTCAGGCATTCGAACATCCTTAAAGCTAGAAATCATCCTATATCAATCATATACACATACAAATATATTGACCTAAATATTTGTAACGAAAAAAAGGCACTACACAGAATTTTTCACCGACATCACTGGTGCATTGCCCTCCAGCTCCAATATACACGTTAAACGTCCATTTTAACTTGCTTCCCTTGGACCCTATATATAAAGATATTTTGCCAGATTCTTTAATCTGGCGTATGACCTTCAGGCATTCAAACATCTTTAAAGATAGGAGTCATCCATTATCAATCACAGATATACTGAACCTAATATTTGTAACGAACAATAAAGTTTTCATTGCCGTCAGGATCAAATGGCAGAATTTTCCACTGATATTACTCGAAAAAAAAAAATTTAATTCTTTTCTAAATGTTTTATCAATTCTTTGAGTAGAAAAGAAATAAAAACTAAAATTACCTTTGTCTTTACATAGTCGTTAAAATCGCAGATTTCGGGAAAAGTACTACGCAAAAATTGTTTAGGTCAAGAGCTATCGAACCTCATTTAAAGATATTTAATATCGCTATGGCCAGTTCCTCCATGCTTACCCGGCTAAGTCCATTCCATAGAATTACTCATGCATCGGGTATGGCTAAAAGGGGTTTCCTTTATATTGTGTATTGGGAATTCTTCCTCAAGTGTCTCAGCCAAAAACTAAATTGTTTGCGATTTTCTTGAAACTTTGGTAAATTTGTGTGGTATATGATAGTAACAAAAAGCGAATATATTAACTTTTTAAAAAATGTTATAGAAACTAGAAGGGGTGAAATTTGATATTTTAGGTGAGGTTGTTCTCTTCAAATCGGCATAACTTTGACAAAACTTAGTCGAATTAATTTAAATTTAATCGATTTTAATTTAAAGTTAAAATATATTCACCCGTTTTTATTTTTCAAAATAAAATCTTATTTTGCAATTTGGACTGATTTGGGTTCTTTTTTTTTTTTTTTATGTACTAAATTTAAAATATCCAAATCCGTCAAAATAAGATTTTATTAAAAAAACAAGAAAAAAAAGTTAACTTCGGTTGGACCGAAGTTTATGCATATACCTGTTACACATCATTTGACATAGACAGATCTTCGTGTGCAGCATTTCTAATTATACCTGTTACACTAGTGTAAACAGGTATATTCAGTTTGTCGGAAAGTTTGTAACGCATTAAAGGAGGCATCGTAGAACCTATAACGTATATATATTCTTGATCACCTCGACGAGACGAATCGATTTAGCCATGTCTGTCTGTCTGTCTGTCTGTCCATCCGTCTGTCCGTCTGTCTGTTTGTTGCTGCGCGATTTATTAGTTCAGTTTTGAAGATATTGGGCTGAAATTTTAAACTTAAGCTTTTCTAGGTCCTGTGTACTTTCTATGTTAAAACCAAAGTGCCACGCCCACTTTTAGATATTGCTCCCATTTTAAGATAAAATTAAATTTAAATTAATTTAATTTACTATTTTAAGATAAAATTTAATACAAATGCTGCACACGAAGGTCTATCAACGTCAAATGATGTGTAACAGGTATATAGTATAAACTTCGGTCCAACCGAAGTTAACTTTTTTTCTTGTTTTATCTTAAAATAGTAAACAAATTAAAAATATTCTTAAAAATTTAGGAGTTCGCTGTCCGATTTGGACCAAATTTAAACAGAAGATTTGGCATGGTATAAGAAGCATTTGTACCATATTTGACGTCATTCGCTTTATAAATACATTTTTTTCTTATAAGAACTTGACAAAATGTTGTACTTTTGTATGGGAGCTATACCTAAAAGTGAGCGTGGCACATTGATTTTAACATAGAAAGTACACAGGACCTAGAAAAGCTTAAGTTTAAAATTTCAGCTTAATATCTTTAAAACTGAGCGAATAAATAGCGCAGCAACAAACAGACAGACAGACAGATGGACATGACTAAATCGATTCGTCTCATCGAGCTGATCAATAATATATATACTTTATAGGGTCTACGATGCCACCTTACAAACTTTCCGACAAACTGAATATACCTGTTTACACTATGTGTAACAGGTATAAAAAAAAAAACGTGTGAATATATTTTTTATTTTCAATTTTTTTTGTGACTATTAAAAATTTCATAAAAAATGCTTTTAAATACACCGTTAAAATCGATTAGGTTTTGTCAAAGTTTTACCGATTTGAAGAGGACAGCCTCACCTAAAATATCACATCTTTAACCCTCTCTAGTTTCTATAGTTTTTTTTTTTTTTAATAAGTTAATATATTGGCTTTTTGTTACTATCATATAGGACACCAATTTACCAAAGTTTCAAGTAAATCGCAAACAATTTTGTCTTTGGCTGGGACAGTTGAGTGAGAATTCCCCATATGCGACTACTTTTAAATATGTTGCTTGAATTCAGCAATAATCTATGTTTTAAATGTGATTGGATAAGCTAGTTCAGCTAAGTTGGATTAAGTCCTTTTTAAACTTTAAATAGTTCATAGATGATGAAACGAATAAATAAACATGTTATAATGTTCTTTTAAACAAAAATCCTTTACCCCTAAATCAAAAAAGTTGAGTAGCAAAGGACCAAGGGTACAATACAACGAAACTCAATATCATTGATGAAATTGCCAATAAAATATATAAGTACTTACCGGTTCACTAATTCACGTAGACAAATACCAGATCCTTGTAATTGAGCAAGACCCATTATCAATCCTGCGACCGGCCCTTTCGATAATTCGATTCGTCGTCCATAATAGTCTAGACATATCGGCAGTGCAGGGCTAAATATAACCTCTCGGAAATAAATAGGATATCCAGATGTAGTATTTTTAGATGTGTGTTTAAGTGTATCTTTATCATCGTCAATTAAAACATCGAGATTCGTGGTAACAATTTTTCGAGCCTGTAGATCTTTCAAAGCTTCTGGTAATTCGTTTACACCAAGAATTGGACTTTTTAGTTTCATTGCTTCTTCTTCCTTTGTATCTTTATCATTCTGAGTTATATTGGTGTTTGCATTATCCGAAAGCTTTAGAAAATATTCCTCCAAAAATAGCAGAGTATCCTGGTCAATATTGAGTTTAATAGGTAAAATCGATATTCTCAAAGAACATTCTTCGGCAGTGCTTTGTTTTGGATTAGGGCGCACATGTAATGCTTTCACAATTATCATATGTTCCAGATTCTTTTTGGATATATTTTTAACACTGGGATGGTAGAGTAATTTATTTATGTCCGAAGTTCGTAAACGATCTCGCACTTCAATTTCGCCTACCAACAAAACTTGCCGAGATGCATGCAAGGAATTAGCTGGATACAACTCGTGCGAAAAACGAATTTTCGTAAATTGGATTTCCACAAGAACATCTAAATTTCGCCCATTAGTAATATTAGTTTCTGACGATTTGGTAGGGTTTTCATTTGGATGTGATACACCATATTTATAAGTCTCAGACATTAGTGAGTTTGTACTAAATAAAACAAATACAAAACATATTATATTACACATAAAACAAAAAACTGTACAAACATAAATATGGGGAATTCTCCCTCAACTGCCCTAGCCAAAAAAATTGTTTGCGATTTTATTGAAACTTTGGTAAATTGGTGTCCTATCATATCGTAACAAAAAGACATTATATTAACTTAAAAAAAAAAAAAAAAAAAAATTATAGAAACTAGTAGGGGTGAAATTTGATATTTTAGGTGAGGCTGTGTTCTTCAAATCAGGATAACTTTGTTAAAACTTAATGGATTTTGATGATTAAATAGTGAGTTTGTAAGTATTTTTTGTAAACTTTTTAAAGTCACAATAACAATTATAAATAAAAAACGATTCACCTCTTTTTTTCAAAACTAAAATTTATTTTGCTAATTTGACGGATTTGGATATTATAAATTTTTTTTATTTTAGCCTCATTGAAAAGCTGAGAAAATATACTACAAAGAGTGTTCTGGTAAAAAGTAAATGAGTATTTTTTACTGGTTAAATTAAGTAAAATTGCTCCGAAAGTCCCGCGCGCCATCAAACCATACACTATGAGCAAGTAATAAGTAATCAAGAGACCGTTACGCTAACGTTTCAAGTTGCTTTTTGAGTTTTGTGTTTGTGCAAATGTATTTTAAAACAGTGGCCCGCGTCAATTTTACTTAGTTTGACCACTTTTTACCGGAACACTTTGTGTAGTAAATTTATTTAGCTTTTCAATGAAGCTAAAATAAAAAATATTAAAAATATCCAAATCCGTCAAAATTGCAAAATTAGTTTTCATTTTGAAAAAAGAGATGAATCGTTTTTATTTATAATTTTTATAGTGATTATAAAAAAAGTTCATAAAAAATACTTATAAATTCACTATTTAATCTTCAAAATCCATTAAGTTTTAACGAAGTTATACTGATTTGAAGAACACAGTCTCACCTAAAACATCAAATCTTTATCCCCTCTAGTTTCTATAATTTTTTTTAAATATGTTAATATAATGGCTTTTTGTTACTATCATATAGGACACCAAATTACCAAAGTTTAAAGAAAATCGCAAACAATTTTTTTTGCTGGGGTAGTTGAGGGAGATTTCCCCATAAATGAGGAAAAATTTAAAAAAAAATAGATAAATTTTGTTTCGATAGTTCTTAGAAGTATAAACTATTCTAACATAATGAAATTAAATTAAAAAAAAAATAATACTTAACACATTTTAAATATTATGTACTCGTATATCTAACTTATCTTTCTTGATAAAAGTTCTAGTAAAATTTAGGTAAACTATGCGCTGTGGTTTTTATTTAGACTAAACTCAAAACGCACAGTCTAAAGCTATAAATTATATAAGCTCTATTTAAAGGCTTGGCAATTACATATTAAATTCTTTGGACTGGAATTTATAATGGAATGTCTAATAGAAGCATTGAAAGTTGTAATAGGGCTAGGCAATGGTACCAGCAACAAGGAAATTTATAAATAGGTGGTTTTGAACGACGGTCTTTAAGCGTAAATAAATAAAAAAGTGTCGATCTATTTAGTTGAGTAAAATTTGTAGGTAAGAGCGTAAATTTTAAAACAAAATTTTGATGCTTGTTAAAAATAAATCCAGACTCAAACACAACCCCCAGATAGTCGGTAAGTTTGTACGGGGGCTATACCTAAAAATAGGAGTGGTATCTTGGTTTTGATATTGGATGACATTAGAAGAGTTTTACTCAATTTGGAACGAATACATTGATAAATATTTTTCATATAAAAATTCGAAAGTGTTATGAACTTTCTCCAGTACTAAAATTATGTGAATCGCGTTGAAATAAATAAACAGACATTCAGACGGATATGGCTAGATCGACTCGTTTCATCTAGCTGATTAAGAATATTTATTGTACTAACTATATTTAAGACACATATTAAAAATTAAAATAAAATTAACTAATAACAAGAAAAAAAGTTAACTTCGGTTGGACCAAAGTTTATGTATATACCTGTTACACATCATTTGACGTTGATAGACCTTCGTGTGCAGCATTTGTATTAATTATTATTTTTAAAATACAAAACAAATTAAAAATATTCTTAAAAATTTTGAAATTCGCGGTCCGATTTGGACCAATTTTAAACTGAAGATTTGCCATGATATAAGAAGCATTTGTACCATATTTGACGTCATTCGCTTTATAAATACATTTTTTCTTATAAGAACTTGAAAAAATGTTGTACTTTGTATGGGAGCATACCTAAAAGTGGGCGTGGCACATTTAATTTAACATAGAAAGTACACAGGACCTAGAAAAGCTTAAGTTTAAAACTTCAGCTTAATATCTTTAAAACTGAGCGAATAAATCGCGCAGCAACAAACAGACGGACATGGCTAAATCTGAGCTGGACAAGAATATATATACTTTATAGGGTCTATGATGCCTCCTTTAATGCGTCACAAAATTTCCGACAAACTGAATATTCCTGTTTACACTAGTGTAACAGGTATATAAAAATATTAAATTAATGTAAAACGTTGTTTTTCGGAAAGTTCTTTACCTAAATTATGTATAAATATGAATAAAAATGATCGACGTCTGGGCCTAAAAAAAACAGACATATTGACCATCTTCTTTTTTTAAGTTTTTTTATATTAACAATTTTAATGTGTTCTAATGCTTAAAAGCATTCAAATGCTTTTGGATTGAAATATAGAAAGCATTTAAATACTCAGAAAACCTCTTTTGGTTGGTTTCAAATCTCTTCTAAAATTCAATGAAATGGAAAATACGAGGTGTGTTCAAACATTATCGTGAATTTTGAATTTTCGCGGGTTACGTATATTCGAATTTCGATTTTTTTGTGGAGTTATGTTGGTACTCATGTCTCTCACTTATGTTGACAAGCTCGGCCATTTTGAATGTTCACTTAATTGTTGACAGCTGCTTTGCTTGCACGTGTTTTGGATCGTCTTCGATTTTTACCTATTCAAAAAAATGGATCAAAGAACCTGTATCAAATTTTTTTTCTGAATGGAATAAATGGAATAAAAATGTTAAAGAAGGCTTTTGGGGACCGAGCTCTACCAAAAACAACAACATTTGATTGGTATAAATTGTTGAAAGGTTGCGAATGTGTTGAAGACGAAGAGCGCCCTGGTCGACCATCGACCTCAACGGACGATGCTCACATCCAAAAAGTAAAAGAATTAGTGCTTGCACACCGTCGATTAACTATGAGAAACATTGCTGATGAAATTGTCTTATCGAAAGGATCAATTAATACAATTTTGAAGGATGTTTTGGGCCTCAAACGAGTCAAGTCTCGGTTGGTACCAAAAATGATGATTTTTTTTTAAAACTGTACTGATTTTTCGTGACTTTTTTTGTCAAAAATCCAACCAATATCGTTCCGCAACCACCATATTCGCTTGATTTGGCACCGTGTGACTTCTGGCTATTCCCAAAACTCAAGAGACCACTCCGGGGAACGCGTTTCGAGTCGATTGAGGAAATAAAAGCTAAATCGAAGAAGGCGCTGATGGCTATACCGGAAAGGGACTATTTGGCATGTTTCGAGGTTTGGAAAAAACGTTGGCATAGGTGTATTTTATCGGGAGGGATTACTTTAAGGGAGACAAAATAGATATTCATGAATAAATAAATAATTAAAAAAAAAAAACAAAATATGCGATACTTTTTGAACACACCTCGTACAATTCACACAATTTGTTGAAAAATTGTTAAAAAAAAATAATTAATATATGTAGTCCGTACTTTTGTTATTTTTTTAATGTAGTTTAAACCATGATGCAATTAAACAAGGTGGAGTACTCTTACTCTCTGTCTGCTTAAGTTGTCAACTCAACTGAGAGAATGCTGCGACCGAAGCAACAAAAGAAAATGTTTTATTTTCCTTATAAAAAATACCTAAGATAGAAAGATTAAAGAAATGTTTTGTTTATTTTTTGTTTTGTACATTTTTGTACTGCTGGCAAAAAAAAAAAAAAAAAAAAAAGAATTATTTTTTTTCTGTTTCTTAATCACTCACAACGAAACTTTTATACAAACTGACAACTTAAACAGTAGAAAGAGACAGAGTACGAATACAACACCTTGTCTAATTGCATAATGCTTTAAACTTATTGCTAATTATATTCATTTCATTGAATTTTAGAAGAGATTTAAGACCAACCAAAAGAGATTTTGTGTGACTCAGTATTACAGTGTTTTTCATTGTTGTAAAAATTGTTTCTAAAATTTCGCATAAAAGAATTAATACTATAATAAAATAATCTGTAATTTATTAACAACTAGTTATGTACTTAAATGCTATAGTTTTGATTAAATAAATACGCCTTTAAATATTTTTGAATTTGTATTTCAAAGATTTTCACTAACCTGTTGGTAGATATTTTGTTGGCAGTATAAACATTTTTGGTAAAGTCGTTTCCTCCATATAAATGCCATGTAAAATTCATTTCACAAAGCGTATAACGATTCTCGGGGGCCGGAAAATTGGATGGAGCCTTAAGAAGATCTATTTTTTCTTGTGGTAAACAAAAGTGGTTGTCAACAATGCGAAGAGGGTCATCAGAAATCTGTATATTTTTTATCCCACAGTGATTCTTACGAAAAAAAAAAAAAATAAATAAATAAATAAGTATATATATGTATAGTATATATATATATATATATATATGTATAAGGTTGTCAAATATCTCCATTCCGCCTTTTTGTCTTTTGAATTTCGCGGCTATGTACAAAGCGCTACAGAGTATCGTGCATCATTTGAAAGGTCTTGACATAACCTACAAAACGACGCTATGCATGATTGGTTTGGATACTGCGTTGAAAAGTTATAGACGTGTAAACATGGAGTTCAAATAAATAATCTAAATTGGATCACTGTAACACTTTTTACAAAGCATTGAATAAAGAGCAAAAAAGCTGAAGGGAGATATTTGACAACCTTATATATATATATGTATTATATAAAGTGTAAGATAGTTCAAATTAGGCTTTCTTTAGAAATTGTAAAAAAAACCCATTTAAAAGAAAAAATTTGACTACTTTTTTGTGAAGAATTTAACTTTCACTCTCTTCGATTTTTAAAGTTAGGGGAAAGCTAAACTTTTTTCTCAAATAGGAATGTTGGTCCATTTTTCATGTTCGAAAAGAATAACTGTAGCTCAAAAACTAAACAAGATACAAAGATACATTTAAAACGAGCAGAAACTCAAATACTCGCCACATCTGGGTTTAGTTTATATCTGATTACCACTGGCTTAGGTAAAATTGGAGAAGGGATGGTTTGGAGTCAATAGTCCGATATGAACAAAGTTAAGACACAATAAATTTTAAGCTAAAAACAGATATAAAAAAAATGGAAATTGAGTTTATATGGGGGTATATGGTATAGTGGCCCGATCCTTATTATTTTAGTGGTGTGTACATACGATGATATAAGAAGTATTTTTATCCATTTTAGAGTGAATACATTCATAAATTATAACAATTTTCATACAAAATATGTACAATGGGTAGTAAGTTTGTATGGAGGCTATACCTAAAAATGGGCGTGGCACTTTGGGAGAGAAACAAAAATTATATAAATATATATTAATTTTGTAAAATTAAAATTATTGCACTTATTATGCTCTTACCATAAGAGTTTTTCTTCATCTTGAAGTACACAGAAACCAGGTTCTTCAGATGTTATATTTAAATGAACATCAGATATGGATCCCAAATCTGATTGAACTTGTGGTATTAAGTCATCATAATCTTTCGTACTATAGTACGAATTTAAAATTACATTAGATTCAAAATGTTCAATATCATAGTCATTTTTTCCTTGGCTTTCTTTCAATTTAATTGTACTTTTTTCTGTTCGGTATTTTTTATTTTCGTCGGGAAAGTAAAATAACTCAAATTCATTTTTGTTGTCTAGTTCACGCTTAACTTCATCTTTCTTTTTTGCATCCTCATATTCATCTTTTAAAGCTTCAGCTACCATTAAAGTGACATGTTGCTCTTCATTATTACTGAGAGTACTTGTTAATTCACTTGCAATTCTAACATTATCTTTTGTTGTTTGAAACGAAACGTTTTCATTATCATTAGATTTATTAAATTGTACGACATCTTTTTCGCTAGCAATGTATGCAATGAGTTGTGCAAACGCATTTGCTGAGTCAAAACAAGTTCTCAAATGAACATCTTGAATAGAACTCCGCAAGTCAACTTTAGGCGCTACTGAATTGGTTTGATCATTTAGACGAAGTGATATATCGAACAGTCCAACTTGTAAAACTTTAACCAGATTTGTCGAATCCAAAAATGTTATCTTACTAGTTTCATTTTTTCTGTAGGGTGGTTCTGTAATTAATTATATTTAAAATATATGTACATATAATAAAAAAAAATATATACTTACATAAGTAGCAAGAGAAAATGATACTTCTTCTGCTATAAATCTTATATTGCAACCTTTTATTGAAGATATAATATTGCTGCTGACTGTAAGGAGTCCAAAGTTTACTATGGCACGATAAGGAAAACATTTTGGCCTAGAAAAAAATTGTAGTTATGTAATTCAGTTTATTAAAATGTATATACTGTACTAAAGAGCTTCCGAAGTTTTGCCCCTTTTTATGACTGGAAGTTTTTGGTTAAGATGGTTAAAAAAAAAAAAATGTGTTGTGTGTGCCATGATTAGATTAACTTTTGTTGAATTAATATGTGCGTTCGGTTTGTAAAAGGTTATGTACTATAATGATCCTACTTTAATCATGTATCCTATTTTAATCATAGGTTGTTGAAATAAATCGCTTCATAAATAACCCACTTTATCATACAAATACTCAAAAATTAGAACTAAATTTCAATATGGGTTACATTTTATAGTGATCCCACCTCAACCATCGGTCAATCTACAAATATGGGCTACTATTAAAAGTGTTTTTACCTTATTTAACACAAATCGCTTCATAAATGAACCATTTTTGATAAAAAAAAACTAAAAAAATTGTATGGGGTTATGCCTAAAAATGGGCGTGACACTTGTTTTAACACTTTAACTGCTTACGACTAAGAAAAGCTTATGTTTCGAATTACCATCACAATTTTTTTTAAACTGAGCAAATGAAACGCTTAACTACAGACTGCCATACGGACATATCTAGATCGACTTGTCTTATCGAGCTTATCAAGAATATATAGATATATACTTTATGGGATCAATGGTGTCTCCTTTCATGCGTTAAAAACTTTTGACACACTGAACATACCCATTCACACTATGTATAACGGGTATAACAAGGATAACCGTCACATAAAACTTTCAATAGCTAACATGTGGCTTGGGTATAATTTCGAGAGGGATGGGTGGGGGTCAATGATGTGGTTTATCCTAAGTTAAAACACATTAAAAGGATTCATATAAACAGCAAGTAACAATTATTCTCTTGAAAAAATCAGAAAACGGGAGGCATAATTGTATTGGGGCTCTATGTTATGTTATCCTTATTCGTACCATATCGGTAGAGAATACAACGCTCGACATTAGAAATGTTTTTACCCAATTTTAATTGAATGAAAAAGAATTTTCATACCAAAAAAACTTGGTTCATACAAACAACTTAGGACCAAGCAAGGAAAAAGGTTAACTTCGGTAGAAACGAAGCTTAATTCCTATCGTAAATCATAGTATTTTCTTAATTCGCTTTTGATAAACTGTTCTATAAGTTGTTTGCCAGGAGGATAAACCAAATATTTGGGATGTTTGTAATAATATATGTAACAAGTTTTTGTTTTTGTTAATTTTTTTTTATATCGGTATATATTAACATTCCAATGAAGGAACTTAAAACACATGCAATGAAAAACAAGAAAGTATGACAGGAATATTATGCTAGTTTAAAATTAATATGGATTGGGAACAAGTTTTTAAAATCGATAAAGAAAAACTTAAATACCCGTCACACGAATCTTTAAATAGTTAATGTGTTATCATCAGCGGCTTAGATAGAACTTCGGGATGGGATGAATAGGGGTCAATGGTGTAATACAACTCAAAAGATATACCCGGGAAAGCATGTAAAAAGTGCCCACATCGATAATGTATTTCTTTAAGCAAGGTTCGATAGCCCTTAATTTGATAAATTTTTCTGCGTACTTATTTTTCTGATATCGGCGATATTAACGACTATATAGCGACAAAAATGTTTTAGTTTTTTTTTCTGTTCACTGAGTTGAAAAAAATTTTTGATGAAAGATGTTATATTTTCTAAAAATCATTGAGTTCTTTATATTTTGTTTTTGTTTTGTTATTCCCAGAAGACGCGTTGGGAAAACAAAAAGTATTTATTGAGAATAATATTAGAGAAAATCTACCTGATTTTTATTCATAGATTTTTGTGATAAACGATCACTTTTTACCTGATCATACACGTACATTTTGTTAAACAAAAATGCCTACGCGTGTTCTGGGTATAACAAATCCATAACAAAATATAAAGAACTCAAGGAATGCTGAGATCATAAGGAGAGAAAGAGAGCGAGAGCACGAAATGTGAAGTGAATAAATTTATAAAAAATGCCTATTTTCATAAAAAAAAAAATCGAAAATGGGCGGTAAGTTTGTATGGAGGCTATACATAAAAACGGGCGAGGCACTTTGGTTTTGACATTGGATGTGATAAGAAGTGTTTTTACCGGATTTGGAGTGAATACATTCAAACATAATGCCTATTTTCATACAAAAATTCGAATGGGCGGTCATTTTGTATGGGGGCTGTACCTAAAAATGGGCGAGGCACTTTCATTTTCAAACTTGACCTGCTCATTTCCGAGAAAAGTTTAAGTTTCAAATTTTAGCTAAATATCTGCAGTAGTCTCCAAGTAAATCGCGTTGAAATAAACAGACAGACAGACGGTCATGGCTGGATCGACTTGTCTCATCGAGCTGATAAAGAATATATATACTTTATGGGATCTACGACGTCTCCTTCAATGCGTTATAAACTTTCAGACAAACTGAATATACCCTTCAAACTATGTATGTATGTAAATTTAATAGAGTTTTTACCGAAAAAAATTTTAAAAAAATGTTAATAGACAGATATTAATTTTAAGAAATATATATTTTCTTTAAAAAATTATCATCAAAACTTTTTTTCAACTCAGTGAGCAAAAAAAAAAAAAAATAAAACTAAAAAACATGTTTGTCGCTATTTAGTCGTTAATATCGCCGATATCGGGAAAATAAGTACGCATAAAAATTTCTCAGATCAAGGGCTATTGAACCTCATTTAAAGATATTCAATATCGTTGGAGCCACTTTTTACATGCTTACCCGGCTACACCCTTTAGATTTCAAATTGATATTAAATTTTTAGCTAAAATACAGATATAATATAACAGAAACTTTTTTGAACATATCAGAAAATGGGAGGTGAGTTTGTATAGGGTTATATGCTATAATGGCCTGATCCTTATCATATCGGTGGTGTATACAAAAGATGACATTAGATATGTTTTTCGTTCGAGTAAATACCTTCATAAATAAAATCGAATTTCATACAAAAATTCGAAATTTCGAAAACAATCGGATTGTACTGGGAACTATACCTAAAAATGGGTGTGGCACCTTGGCTTTGGAATTGGATGACATAAGAAATAATTATACCTATTTTCATATTAAAATTTGAAATTTGGCGGTAGGTTTATATGGAGGTTATACCTAAAAATGGGCGAGGCACTTTCATATTCAAATTAACCTGGTCGTTGCCGAGAAAAGCTCATACTTTATAGGGTCTACGATTTCTCCCTTAATGAGTTACAAACTTCACGACAAACTGAATATAACCGTTTACACAAATCGACCGAAAAACACTTATTTGCTATGTTATGACGGCTTAACAAAGTTCGACAAAGTTGTAGAGCAAAGAATTTCTTATAATATAACTTTTAGCTTATACGCGTTTTGCTCCCGTTTTTATACCCTTCACACACAGTGTGAAGGGTATTATCATTTTGTCAGAAAGTTTGTAACGCATTAAAGGAGACATCTTAGACCCTATAAAGTATATATATTCTTGATCAGCACGACGAGACGAGTCGATCTAGCCATGTCCATCTGTCTGTCCGTCTGTCTGTATGTATGCGTTTCATTCGCTTAGTTTTAAAGATATTGACCTGAAACTCGGAACTTAAGCTTTTCTCAGTCCTAAGCAGTTCAAGTGTTAAAATCAGTGCCACGCCCATTTTAAGGGGTAGCCCCATATAAACTTACCGTTTTTTTTCGGATTTTTTGTATGAAAATAGCATTTATTTATGAATGTAGTCACTCCAAGTTGGATCCAAATACTTCTAATGTCATCCAATGTCAAATCCAAACTGCCACGCCCATTTTTAGATATAGCCCCCATACAAACTTACATCCCATTTTCGAATTTTATATGAAAATAGCTATTATTTATGAATGTAGTCACTCCAAGTTGGGTAAAAAATACTTCTAATCTCATCCAATATCAAAAGCAAGGTGCCACGCCCATTTTTAGCTATAGCCCCCATACAAATTTAACGCCCGTTTTCGAATTTTTGTATAAAAATAGGTATTATTTATGAGACTATTCACTCAAATTTGGGTAAAAACACTTCTAATGACATCCAATAACAAAACCAAGGGGCCACGCCCATTTTGAGCCATAGTCCCCATACAAACTTATCGATTATTTTCGAACAAATGTATGAAAAGGTAATTATTTTCCAATATATATTTATAAATGTATATAAGCCACTGATGATCACACTAAACTATTCAAAGATTCGTGTGACGGGTATTTAAGCTTCGGTTCCACCGAAGTTAACGTTTTTCTTGTTATACCCGTTACACAAAGTGTAAACGGGTATATTCATTTTGTCCGAAAGTTTGCAACGCATTGAAGGAGACTTCGGAGACCCCATAAAGTATATATATTCTTGATCAGCCCGATGAGACGAATCGATTTAGCCATGTTCGTCTGTCTGTCCGTCTGTCTGTCTGTCTGTCTGTTGCGATGGCTGTTACTGGGAAAGTTTTAAAGATATTGACCTGAAATTTTAAACTTAAGCTTTTTGTGCTTCTAGTTACTTTGTATACCAGAACCAAGGTGCCACGCCCATTTTCAGATATAGCCCCCATACAAACTTACCACTTTTTTCCATTTTTTGTATGAAAATAGTTATTATTTATGAATGCTTTTACTACAATGTAGTGTAAAAATACTTCTAATGGAATCCATTATCAAAAAAATGTTGCCACGCCCATTTTTAGATATTGCCCCCATACAAACTTACCACTTTTTTCGATTTTTTTGTATGAAAATAGTTATTATTTATGAATGCTTTTACTACAATGTAGGGTAAAAATACTTCTAATGGCATCCAATATCAAAAAATGTTGCCACGCCCATTTCCAGATATAGCCCTCATACAAACTTACCACTTTTTTTTGATTTTTTGTATGAAAATAAGTATTATTTATGAATATATTTAATGCAAATAGGGTAAGGACACTTTTTATGTCATCCAATATCAAATCTAAGGCGCCACGCCCATTTTTATATATAGCCTCCATACAAACTAACCGCCCATTTTCGAGTTTTTATATGAAAACATTTACTATTTCTGAATGAATTCAATTGAATTTGGTAAAATCAATTCCAATGTCCATTTAAGTGAACACTTTCGATATGGTAAGGATCGGGGAAATATAACATAAAGCCTCCATACAAATTTGACCAAATTCATCGTGAAATTTAATCTAAGCACCTGGTGAAACTATTAAAAGTGTTGTATAACGGGTATTTCAGCTTCGGTTCCACCGAAGTTAACTTTTCCCCCTTGTTTTTTTTTTTGGTGTTTTCCTTTTACTTTTCAGTTGAATATGATCTTAATAAGTTGTGAGAGAAGAGTCGATGTTGCCAAGTACAGCGTCTGTCCGCCCAGCGTATGATTATTTAACATAGTCGCCAAGCTAAACCCAAAGAACCCACGCAAATATTTTTTCTAGATATTCTCATACCATAGATATTTCTTTTCCGGTTTTAAGTCAATATTTTTCAAAATCTCGTCTAAGTGATCACTTTTATCGTAATTCAAATCTACAGCAAAATAAAAAGGAACATTGATCAATTTTTGGTTTTTTGTCCCCCACTGGGCCTTAAATTTAAATTTTTCAGGCCCCCATTAGGCCCTAGATCAATAATTTTTTTAAATCACTTCTAAGTGCTTACTTACGATCATAAAATTGTCAAATCAGCTGAAATAAAACAAAACAAAATTTGTTTAAAAAAATCTGGTTTGGGTCCGCCTATGGTTCCTAGGTCCATTTCGGAAATCCCTTGAACAGATCAAAAATATTTTTTAATTTTCTTTGGGTGCACAAGCTTTACGTCTACGTTTATTCATTCCGTAGATAAGACAGGCCCCCGTTCAACATTTTTTCTAATCACGTCTGAGTGCCTACCTGAAATCTAAAAAAAATGGTAAAAAAATCTATCTAAAATCAAGCCCCATTAAAAAAAAACAAGCAAAAAAGCTATCTTCGGTAGCACCGAAGCTCAAATACCCGCTACACGCAACTTTAATTATTTTCTTGAAAAAATAAAAGAAACGGAAGGTGAATTTGTATGGGGTCTATATGTTATAGTGTCCCGATCCTTGTCATATCGGTAGCATATTCATAGGATATCAGTAAAAGTGATTTTTTACAGATTGAAGTGAATATATCCATAAATAAGATCTATTTTCATTTAAAATCTGAAAAAGGGCGCTAGGTTTGTATGGGGTTCATATCAAAAAAATGGGCGTGGCACCTTTCTTTTAATATTGGATGCCATTAGAAGTGTTTTTATCCAATTTGTAGTTAATATATTCATAAATAATATCTTTTTTTCATACAAAACATCGAAAAAAGTGGTAAGTTTGTAATGGAGCTATATCTAAAAATGGGCGTGGCACCTTTCATCTGATATTGGATGCAATTAGACGTGTTTTTATCCAACTTGAAGTAAATACATTTATAAATAATAACTATTTTATGTATGGGAGCAAAAATTCGAAAATGGGCGGTAAGTTTGTATGGAGGCTATGCATAAAAATGGTCGTGGCGCCTTGGTTTCGGCTTTTGGATGACATAAAAGAGTTTTTACCAAAGTTGAAGTGAATACATTCATGAATAATACCTGTTTTCATACAAAAATTCAAAAATAGGCGGTAAATTTGTATGGGGTTATACTTTAAAAATGGGCGTGGCACCTTGGTTTCGACTTTGGATAACATAAGAAGAGTTTTTACTCAATTTGAGGTGAATACATGCATAAATTTTACTTATTTCCATACAAAAATTCGAAAATGGGCGGTAAATGTTTATGGGGGCTATACCTAAAAATCGACGTGGCGCCTTGGTCTCGACTTTGGATGACATAAGAAGAGTTTTTACCCAATTTGGAGTGAACACATGCATAAGTAACACCTATTTTCATACAAAAGTTCGAAAATGGGCGGTAAATTTAAACAGACAGGCAGACGGACATGGCTAAATCGATTTGTCTCATCTGATCAAGAATATATGTATATACTTTATGGGATCTCCGATTCCTCCTTTAATGCGACAAACTAATAATACTCTTCACACTATGTAAAAAAAAATTTGTCTAAGAATGTATTTTGAGTCCTCAAAAATTTTTGAATCATCTTTCCAATGCGCCTAATAGCAAGTCTTTAGACCTTTTCTTTTTTGGGTTTCCAAGTCGGTTTAAAGTTCAAATCTCGAAAAATACCGCCTAATTTCAAATCTCTAGGTATATTCATTCAAAAGATGATTTTCCAAAATCCCTTCTTAGTGCTCTTTTTTATCATGAAACGAAAATAATTCAGTTTTTTATCTTTAGCCGTTTGGTCTGTAAGCCGATCGCCCATGAATGAATGAATGAATCGGTCAGGTGAAAGAGATTTTTATATATGTGTATAGATAGAATCAAACTGAAATCATTGACATTTAGCCACAAGAGCGTCCGAAGCGAAATTTGTTCCGAATAGTCCCGGTCTGCACCTACATTTATTCAGTACATTTTCTGGTTGTAAGTTTAAAAGTAAGCAAGTGTCATTCAAAAAAGCGAGCTAGATACTGTGACTACATATAGTGTAATATAGTATTTCAAAATTGTAGCCAAAACAAGAGTTTATTTAATATCATAATAATGTAAAGTTATTAAAACAAAGTCTTATGTAAACTTCAAATATTTATGTAGCAACTCTTAATTTTATAAAATTTTGCTTTACCACAATTGTTTGTAGCCTTTCTTAAAATGTACATATGTAACTCTAAATCTAAATGTAAAACGAAGTTGTTTTTTTCAGAGAACAACTTCTTATCACATTTAGGTTTTTGAGCTACATTCTTTTTAAGAAAGGGTACACACAATTGTTGTTAAGCAAAATTTTACAAAAGTGCTGTTACATACTTTAACTTAACATACGATTTTCTTTAAATAACTTTACTATATTATGATATCAAATAAAAAAACAATAAAATAACCTTTCAGAAGAGTTTGTTTTACTTTTCTTCACAAATAACTACATTGTAACCATTTAAAGTTACTTTGACGAAAATGCCTTAAGGTACGAACAAATAGTGGTTAGGACTTCTACATATATATATTATATTATACATATTTCGTAAAATTGTCTCTGTACTGTTGTTGATAAAAAATATCTTACCTGTAATCCATCACGCAATCCCAAAAATGAATTTGGATTTCTGTTATAAGAGCAAATGGAGAATAACCTTCAATTGGATAATCCTGTAACAAAGTAACAGAAAACTTAAATAGCGTAGTGATAGTTATAGCTTTTTACAATCAGATTAAATTTAAATTCAAATTTAAAACCAATGTCAAGTTTTATAAAATAACTAGCGGATACCCGCTACTATGTTGTACTGGCGTTTTGGCTGCTCTTTCAGCTTTTTTTCCATTTCGCATCTGCTGTGTAATGTGCAATTTAAGTTTTTTTTATAGCATTTTTCACTATTTGTGTGCTTCTACGTTGTACGGGCGTTTTGGCGCTACCAAAATGGGTTGGGGCTTACTTAAAAAAATACTAAAAAATTGGGGAAAGCTGCAATCAGCTGTTTTTTTATTTTTGATTTTTATTTATGGTAAAAAAGCAAAACGATTTTGTATGGGAAAATTAGAAATCGACTTCTTAAACGAACCGAATGTGCCTAATTCATTGTTTTGATGGTCTAAAAGCCTATTTGCATTGTTTTCTTTCAAATGCAACCGGTTTGGGGCTTATCGGTTGGACGGTTTCAACGTATAGAGTAGACAAAGAAACATACATACATTTTTATATATTGTATATAGATATATTAAATTTCATTTGTATTTTTTTTAAAGTATTACATTACACTAGTTTCAATTGGTATATATTTCGACCATATTATTTTATACGGTTTAATTTATCTACGGTCAATCATTGCCGATACATTCAAAATTTTTATTTCCACCTATTTTTTTCTCAAGTTTTAAAAGTTTTTTCTTCTCTTAGTTAGGGTTGTTGTTGCTTCCAATACAAAGCAATACTAGCATAGTAGCACAGCAAATTAAAATTTATCAAGGAAATTTTAGCTTCGATAAAACCGAAGCTTATTTATTCGTCCCACAAATTTTGATCCAATACAAATTGTTATGATGGCGGTTATATAAAAAAAGTAATCAAAATTGTTTTTATAAATTTTAAAATTATATAAAAAAACAAGGAAAAACGTTAACTTCGGTGGAACCGAAGCTGAAATACCCGTTACATGGGCGTGTCGTCTTGGTTTTGACCCTGGATGACCAAAAAAATGTTTTTACCCAATTGGGAGCGAGTACATTCATAAATAATTACTATTTAAAAAAAAAATCGAAAAAAAATCGATAAGTTTGTATGGGGGGCTATACCTAAAAATGGGCGTGGCACTCTCATTTTCCAACTTAACCTAGTCGTTGCCGAGAAAAGCTTAAGTTTAAAATTTCAGCCCAATATCTTTATATCTTCATCGAAAAGATCGCATAGCAACAAACAGACGGACAGACGGACAGACAGACGGACATGGCTAGATCGATTCGTCTCGTCGAGCTGATCAAGAATATATATACTTTATGGGGTCTCCGATGCCTCCTTCAATGCGTTACAAACTTTTTGACAAACTGAATATACCCGTTTACACTATGTGTAACGGGTATAATAATCAAAATTGTTTCTATAAATTTTAAAATTAGTGGTCCGGCCTCAACCAAATTTATAGCGAAGATTTGTCTTGATAAAAAAGCAAAGACGCCAATAGCTCCATAAATATTTTTTTCTTATAATATTGTAGTTTACTGAACACGTTGAGTTTTAAGTAAAGAGCAACGAGAAAATGACAACCAAAATGAAGCATGGTTTTTGATTCGTATCAAACTTCCAAAATAATAGTTTACACCAAAAAAGGAATACTTTTTTATGGACTTTTTTTATGTAATTGTTTTTCGAGTTAACCTATTTTTTGTTACTACTTAAGAATGAATAGTTTTTGGTGGTTCTTTTTGGAATATACGCTATAAAACAAGGAAAAACGTTAACTTCGGTGGAACCGAAGCATAAATACCCGCCACACGAATCTTTGAATAGTTTATGTGTGATCATCGGTGGCTTATAAAGACGAAAATAAATAATTTTTCATACAAAAGTTCAAAAGTTTGTATGGGGGCTATACATAAAAATGGACGTGGCATCTTGGTTTTGGGATTGGATGATATAAGAAGTGTTTTTACCCAATTTGGAGTAAAAAAATGGGCGTGGTACTTTGTTTTCGATATCGGATGTCGTTAGAAGTGTTTTTATTCAATTTTGAGTGAATATATTTATAAATAATACCTATTTTCATACAAAAATTCGAAAATGGGCGGTAAATGTTTATGGGGGCTATACCTAAGAATAAGCGTGGCACCTTGGTTTCGACTTTGGATGACATAGGAAGAGTATTTACCCAATTTGGAGTGAATACGTGCTTAAACAATACCTATTTTCATACAAAAATTCGAAAATTTTCGGTAAGTTTATATGGGGGCGGCAACTTGGTTTTTAGTCGTTGCTGAGAAAAGCTTAAGTTCCAAATTTCGGCGTAATATCTATATATCCTCATCGAAAAAAATGCGTAGAAATAAACAGACAGACAGACGGGCATGGCTAAATCGATTCGTCTCATCGAGCTGATCAAGAATATATATACCTTATGGGGTCTACGACGTCTTCTTCAATACGTTACAAACTTTCCGACAAACTGAATATACCCTTCACACTATGTGTGACGGGTATAATAAATGGAAATACGTCCTTGAGAAACCAACTCTCGAGAAGAAGTCAAACTTAGTAAACTAGAGTTATTTGCTTTAAATTTCCCTTTTTTAGGAATCAAAACATTTATTTTTACGATTAGTTATACTACGTGAAATGAAATTATTGACTCCCACTAAGCGCTTTTTATAAATACTATCTACTTTACCGATGATCATACACGTTACATATGTGTATAAGCGTTTTGAGATTTCGTGTGTCGGATATTTGGGCTTCGTATATACTGTTTTTGGTTTAATTTACCTAATTTTCGTTGATATATTGTAGTAAAATTATTGTACTTACAGAAACATCCAAAAAATCGATTATTTGATTTAACCAATTATATGTAGCAATATTTGGATTGTGCCTCAAAATTGCTTTATTTATTCCGACTGTAATTTTATGTCTCTAAAATGATACAATGAAATTTAAAAAAAGGTTAATATGTATATCCTACTATAGCTAATTCAAATCTTACTTTTATTCTTTGTTGAGGAACTTTTTTTATCTCAATTACAACAGTTGCCACTTCTTTGCGCTTTTCCGATGTAACTTTTGTTTGAAGATTTAATGGAATATTGTAAAATGTGGACTCCATATAATCTTGAACATTTTCTTGAATAGTAGGTAGCAATCCTTAAAAAAATTAAAAAGTTTTTAATTCAATTAAAATTTTTTTTTTATTTTTTTACTTACCACAATGGTAAATTTCCACTTCGTCAACTTGTATGCATGTGTAATTTAAGTTATTATTGCCATTGTAACCATTTACGGAAAAAACTTTAAGATTTTTCATTTTTAAATCAAACTTTCCTAATTGCCCTGGAATTATATGATTTTCAATATCCCGAACAGGCACATAAAGTTCCAACGATCCTTGGTCTAAAATAATTTCTATACTACATGCACTAGGCATGCAAGTACAATTGGTTTGAGTGATGTTTGTCATCTTTTCGTTGGTTGAATAATAAATGCTGTTTAAATTAGTGCCCTTGATATTTAAAAACTCTGTTTTTTCTGTTTCCTTGTGTTCAAAGTAAGAATCTAATAATTTTTCTTTGTTAACAATTTTGAGCCAAGGCGCATTTGAATCAGAATTATGTTCCATAAAGTCGTTTTTTAAAACATTTAAGTTAAATTGAGAGGCCTCCACATCTTCTCGAAAGAATGGTGAGTGTGCTTCCCACATGAACAAATCGCAGTTTAATCTATTATAAACAATTTCATAAAGTTGTTTTGATCTATAAAAAAATTAAAAACAATATATATAATATTTTATAAGAAAACAAAAATCAATTATGCAAATGTGTCAAAAATTGAATCGAGTTTATTTATCTTCGAACTGCATGTATATACTATTTACATCAGTATACTAGATGATCAAGAAATTCATAAATGCTTATATGCATATTGTATAAAGATCGACCCATTTCTAAAGTTAATAATTTTATAGTTAAACTTTAACAAATTTGCGTTTCACTAAGAATTAAATATTTGACTTGTTAATGGTTCGTCCAGTGTTTAAACTCGAAGTCTCTCTTCTGTTGGCATTGACCAATATTTTAACCGACTGCTCCAAGCATTGTGTTTAAAATTTTTATGCCTAAACTTAGTAAGTCAATTTAAATTTGATTTCTCATCTGGTCGTTTGACAAGCTAATTTAATGGGGATGATAAATGGTAGGGTGAAAATGGGTTGAAAAATTGCATGTCGATATGAGCATCCTGACCCGTGTGGTGTGCGGGTGGTTAAGAATACCACCACTCCAGGCTCAGCTTGACATAAAATGCGTCTAAAGAGACAAGCCCTCAAGATGAGAATATACTCATATTTGGATGTGGCTTCGTGGTTAGTAGCTACCATAAGACGAAACTACTTGGTCTCTTCTGTAAGTTTTTAGCTGAAGACGAGCGACTTGCCTCGATACGCATCAAAGCTAAATTCTTCAAGATTAGCGTAAGATGTATACACGCCCCGACATTGGACAAACACGATGTAAAGAAAGATAAATTCTATGAGCGCTTAGGAGCCTTTATGAGCGCTGCCCCAAGCATGGCATCAAAATTGTCATCGGTGATTTCAACGCCCAACTTGGCAGAGAAGAAATCTACGAGCAAATAGAGGTTCCAACATCGACTCGAATCACTATCTTGTTCTAGCCAAGGTACGTATCAGAATTAGTACCAAGCCAAGCAAGCTACCATAAGACGAAAGCTTACGTTGGTAGACTAAACTTGCAGCAGACCGCCGCTGCCTTCTCAATAAGGGTCTCTCAACTGTTTATAGAGACAACTCCTTTATCCGACTGTATAAACGATCAGTGGAAACAAATCTCCAACTCATTAAGAACGGCGGCCAAAGAAGTTGTTGGTTATACTAAACCTCGGAGGCAACTTGGTACTATGAGGAATGTCGCATTGCTACGGCAGAGAAGAACATCGCCTATAAGCGAAAGCAGCACGAGCTGTTGTTAACCGATTTCGAGAAAAACGGAAATAGGAAAATCGCCTTTTCAAACGCAAAAGCGAAGACCTAGAAAGGTGTAAGCTGGAGGAAGTTGAGATGATGTGCAACAGAAATAAGGCGCGAAATCTCTGGGTCCACCGATCGATGATGGGCCTCCTGTGGAGCCACCAAACGCAAAAGCGAAGACCTAGAAAGGTGTAAGCTGGAGGAAGTTGAGATGATGTGCAACAGAAATAAGGCTCGAAATCTCTGGGTCCTCCGACCGATGATGGGCCTCCTGTGGAGCCACCAGATTATGACGAGGTCTTAGAAGCTATACAAAGACTTAAAAAATAACAAAGCGGCAGGCGCAGACGAACTACCCGCAGAGTCACTTAAGACCTCCGACGAAGAGTTGATTTGATGTATGCATCAACTATAACGCAAAAAATGGACTGGTGAATGCTTGCTAAGCGATTGGAACGAAAGAGGCCTTTGGCCCATCCTCAAGAAAGGAG
The DNA here is from genome assembly GCA_018903435.1 of Leucophenga varia. Taxonomy (NCBI): domain Eukaryota; kingdom Metazoa; phylum Arthropoda; class Insecta; order Diptera; family Drosophilidae; genus Leucophenga; species Leucophenga varia. The sequence continues at coordinate 129,895 of JAEIFJ010000938.1, read as the reverse complement.
ACCACACAGTCTATGTATATACTTATATACTATCGCTTATAAAATCCTATCTGGCGTATTGTGTTATAGACTGAAACCGTATGTAGGAAGTATAGTTGGGTGATTTTTAAATGACTGCGGCGATGGACAAACAATTTGGACAACAATCAGCAACATTCAAACACCAATGATTTCGGCGATGGATAAAAAATTTGGACAACATCCAGCAACAACAACCACATGAACATCAATTCAAACCCCGCTTTACGATGCGGGAAGGGGCTAAGAGCTTCCATATGGAAGCTGTCCATTTTTCTCTAGCACCAAGACGCGTTTAATCGCTGGTGCGTTTGATTAAAATTAACACTAACAAAATAGTAGGCCCCAAACTAATCCCATACAAGTGTATTAAACTTACTTAGTTACTTAAGTAATGTGACGATGGTGAGCTACCATCGCACAACAACAAGTATTTCTTTATCGTTTTTCGGATAAAATGTTGCTCAAATTGGAATAATCATTGTAAATAGAAATGAATTATTGTAAATAAAAATATGGAAAGTAATAATAATTGAAAATAAAAAAAAAAAGTCGTATTTTTTTTTTTTTGATTTTCTTGGAATAAATATTCTGGAATACACAATCGCCAGAGGTCGCTGAAAATATATTTACAAATTTTCTGTGACAGAACGCTTGGGCATCCGTTGAGGATACCCCGGCCTGTGCAATCGTTACAGTAAATTACACAGGCCGACAAAATTTAACAAAAGTCTAGACCCAGAGACCGGACCTAACACACCCGAAGGATTTTGATGCGCTGAATCCGAATCCGTGCTCTGAAATGCTCCTATACGTCTGGTTTTCGAGATATCCTAACCTAAAAGTGCAAAAAACGCGTTTTTTGCAGTTTTGAGGTTACGTGACGGAAGGAAAAAACTTATTATCAAAAAACGTTTTATGGCAATTGAAAGTATCACCCTTCCCCTTCTAAACCTTTTTGGATTTTTCAAATATATTTTTTTTCACCGAAATATCGCTATTTGAAATTTTACAATTAAGCGTATTAACCCTTTAACGCTTAATACGCTTAATTGTAAAATTTCAAATAGAGATTTTTCGGTGAAAAAAAGATATTTGAAAAATCCAAAAAAGTTTTAAAAGGGGAAGGGTGGTACTTTCAATTGCCATAAAACGTTTTTTGATAATAATTTTTTTCCGTCTGTCGCGTAACCTCAAAAACTGCAAAAAAACGCGTTTTTTGGCACTTTTTAGGTTAGGATATCTCAAAAACCAGACGTATAGGAGCAATTCCGAGCACGGATTCGGATTCAGCGCATCAAAATCCTTCGGGTATGATAGGTCTTGTCTCTGGGTTAAAAACTTGTAGGCCTGTGTTATTGTAAAATTGCTGTTGTGCTTTTGTAAACATTTGTATGGCTATATTAAACAGAAATAGGCCCCATGGAGGAAAATAACTTAATTATTTTGAAAGAGGAAATCTTTTCAAAATTTTATTTAGCTTTTTCTCTTAAAAAAAAAAATATTTTTTTTACTCCCTTCAGAAGGTTAAAGTGTAAAAAAGTGTGGGAAAATTTTTTTTTTATGTATATACAAAAAAATTAGTTTGTACTCATAAAATATAAATTTAAAAATACCATGCACAAGCATGTAAAATATATACAGTATATAACTACTTATATCAAAAAAAAAAAGTTTATATATTATAGCAGATACCCGGCGTGTGCATTTATGTTGTACGGTCGTTTCGGCTGCTCTTTCAGCTCTTTTCCGTTTCGCATCTGCTATGTTTTGTGATATTTCAGTTCTTTTTGATGACATTTTTACTATTTTCTTTTTTTTATCTTACTCAAAATATACTGGGGAAAGCTGTCAGTATATTTTATTTTTGTTTTTGTATGTGTTAAAAAAGCAAAACATTTTTGTATGGGAAAATTAGAAAATCGACTTCTTAAATGTACCGAGTATGCATTAGGCATTGTTTTAGTGGAATGTTTACTTTCAAATGTAAATGGTTTGGGGCTCATCGGTTGGACGGTTTCAACGCAAAGTGCGGACATAGAAACATTTTTACTATTTTATATACAATATACAGATTTTATATATAGATATGGGTACTAAAAAAAAATAAAATAAAAATAAATAAAAAAAAAATTTTTTCTCAAATAAAAATATATATTATACAAAAAAAAATTAAATCGCCGATAAATTATCGCGGATAGAATTTAAAAATAAAAATATATTTAAAGTAACGACTAAAAAACAGGCCACACATTCAGGTCATAAAGAGCCTAAAATTGTGCACCTGATTGAGTGCAGTGGACAAGTATATAAAGCGTTCAAATTATAGTCTATTTCCACTGGATTTTGCGTTCGCGTTAGCGTTAACCTGTTGCTATCGAAAGCAAGGACTACTACAATCGTATACAATATTACTTACACTTATTAATTACCAAGATTTTTATATGAAAAGTTTGCGTCTATAGTAGGCATTTCTCTCGATAGCAAAAGGTTAACGCTAACGCGAACGCAAAATCCAGGGAAATAAACTATAAAAAACAGCGCAAAGCTAGCAATTAAAGGCGACTGTATAAACATAATCAAAAATAAACAAGAAAAAACGTTAACTTCGGTAGAACCGAAGCTTAAATACCCGTCACACGAATCTTTAAATAGTTTATGTGTAATCATCAGTGGTCACCTAAGTTTACACACAATATTAATTTAAAATTTTGAGCTAAAAATACAGATATGTATAACAACATATTTTTCGAATATATCTGGAAACGGGCGGAAAGGTTGTATGCAAGAAACACCTGAAAATGGGCGTGGCACCATGATATTGGAAGAGTTTTTACCCAATATGGAGTAAATTCATGAATAAATAATAACCATTTTCATACAAAAAATCGAAAATGATCCGAAAGTTTGTATGGGGGCTATACCAAAAAAAATGGGCGTGGCACATCTGATTTTACATTGGATGACATTAGAATGTTTTTAGCCAAATTGGAGTGAATATATGCATAAATAATTAGTATTTTTTTACAAAAATCGGAAAAATCGGAAAAAATGGAAAGTTTATATGGGGGCTATGCCTAAAAGAGGGCGTGGCATTTTGGTTTTGACACTGGATGACAAAAGAAATGTTTTTACACAATTGGGAGCGAATACACTCATAAATAATTACAATTTTTATACAAAAAATCAGAAAAAAACGGTAAGTTTGTATGGGGGCTATACCTGAAAATGGGCGTGGCACTCTAATTCTCGAACTCATAATAGTCGTTGCCAAGAAAAGCTTAAGTTCCAAATTTCAGCTTAATATCTTTATATCTTCAACGAAAAAGATGCTTAGAAATATACAGACGGACAGACAGACGGACATGGCTAGATCGATTCGTCTCGTCGAGCTGATCAAGAATATATATACTTTATGGGGTCTACGACGTCTCCTTTAATGCGTTACGAACTTTCAGACAAACTTAATATACCCTTCACACTATGTGTGGCGGGTATAAAAAGTGATCACTAGTAATATTAGGAACCTTATCATAAATGGAAAAATCGAATAAAATCGATTATTCCAACTGCTTGAAAAATTAGCAGGTGAAAATGGATTGCGTAAGCTGCAGCAGTCACTAGGTGACAATATATTTGAAAGTAACATGGTCATAAAGTATATAAATACACCTAATTACAGGGGATTTCAATATCAATATCAATTTTAAATGTAAATTAAAAGCCGAAAATATACAAATATATTGAAAAAATTTAATAATATAATACAAAAACAAGGAATAACGTTAACTTGGGTACTGCCGAAGCTCACGACACACAAAAAATTAGTTAGTTCATGTATGATCTTCAGTGACGTAGATTATATTCCGCAAAAGGGTTGGGTGGGGAAAACTCAAGTTGGGTCTCAAGTTAACAACGTGGTAAGTTTGTATGGGGGCTATACATGAAAATGGGCGTGGCACCTTGATTTTGACATTAGATGACTTCAGTGTTTTTACCCAATTTGAAGTGATATTTATAATAAGTATTTTCATACAACAATTTAAAAAAAAAAATAAGTTTGTATGGGATCTGATGCGCAATATTTTATGCTGCTCGCCTATGCCGATGACATCGACATAATCGGAAAAAATCCACGTACAGTGAGCTGGGCTTTCAAAGATATTTAAGAGAATTTCGCAAGATGGGACTAGCGGTGAACGAAAGTAAGACGAAGTACTTGATATCCTCTCGCAAATCAATAACACGACCTAAGTTTTTTGTGGAATTTCACTTTCGACGTTGTAGAAAACTTCGTCTACTTGGGCTCTCAAAAAAACAAGAGCAATAAATAAGACGAAGAATTACTCTGTCTCACCTATGCAACTTTGGTCTCGGTAAGCAAATGAGAAGTAGAGTTTTATCCAGAACAACGAAAATCAAACTATACAAGACGCTGATTATCCCAGTCCTGATGTATGGCGCAGAAACATGGGTCATGTCAGAGGCTGACAAATCGGCGTTGGGAACATTTAAAAAAAAATTCACGTGCTTCGTATGGATGAAGAAGCTCCAGCGAGAACGGTGTACAACAAAAACGTGAACGAAATCAGAGGGGCACGACAGTGAAAACGACCACCGCTGCGTTGGAATGATCAGGTCCTGGAGGACGTCCGCAAGATCGGGATCCAGAATTGGTATCGAGCGGCATTGGACCATACCATCTGAGTTAATACCTTAAGTGATGGCCAGGCTTACCACAAGCTATATTTATACCACCTGGGTTAATACCTTAAGTGATGGCCAGGCTTACCTCAAGCTGTAACGGCCATGGCTAGATCAATTCGTCTCATTGAGCTGATCAAGGATATATATACTTTATGGGGTCTACGACGTCTCCTTTAATGCGTTACAAACTTTCCGACAAACTGATAATACCATTCACACTATGTGTGGCGGGTATAAAAACATTGTTCACATATATGTAAATATTTCTGAATTCAATAAATAGTAAATTATACATAATTGTCTGTGCAGTCATTTATTACGTGCAAATTAATTATTTTTCTAGGTTAACTAATCACTATTTATAATGACTATTTCCTTGGAAGATAAAATAAAAATGTTTGATCGTCTGTGATTGCTAGAACAAAATTAAGTGCTCATACATCATCATACACAAGAGACATTGTAAAAGATAAAATGGAGAAGACACTTCTTATATGGATTGAGGATAGCTCACAAAAACGGATACCAGCTGACGGAAATACCATTAAACAGATGGCAATAAAATTTTAAATTTTTAAACAGATAAAAGAAAAGGAACATCAGTCCAGAAAGATATGAAATTTGAATTTTCTGGCTGTCCAGGTTGGATGACGGGTTTTCTGCAAAGACACGCGCTTCATAATATAAAAATTAGGTGCGAAAGCCTATAAAAAGGCTTGGGTAAGAACTGAGGTTTTTACTGAATGATTTCTTAGATATTTTGTACCGGAAGTTCGGCGCTATTTGAGCGACAAAAGCCTTGAATTTAAAGTTTTGTTAATTATAGACAATGCACCAGATCATCCAAATGTCCAGCTTTGTTTTCTACCTCCAAATACAACATCGTTAATACAGCCGCTGGATCTAGGAATTATTGCAACTTTTAAGATTTTCTATGTGAAGCAAAATTCAGGTACATTTAAGATAAATTAATAAAAGATGAAAATTTAAATTAAACGCCACAGACGCGTGGAAGAAATTTTCTACTAATTACTGTATCAAACATGCTGGGTTAGCGGTATCAGAATTAAAAGAATCAACTTGAAACGCATGTTGGAGAGCAGTTTGGCCAGAATGTGTTAATAAGAACAGCCCAGTGCCTTCTAATACCGCTGAGTATTCCAACATCATAGCCTTAGCTCATGATGTAGGCCGATAAGGCTTTAGATACCCGATACCAAAGAAATTAGTGAAATTGACGAAGAGATTCCCGCCCTCACTGCATCCCTAGTTAAAGAAGGACTCTAAATGGCAGCTAAATTAAAGGAAAGAGCCGCTAAATTTCAACGTGATGTGAAATTATTAATGGGTAATTATCGTGAATTACATAGCACTCTTAACAAAACTGGAAGTCAACGATTGATAACGGAATTTGTGACTAAAATCACTGAGCCATCACCACCAATTGAGCATGAAATTTAAAATATTTTTTAGCGATGTAAGTTATGTTGATTTTTATCGTAAACGAACGCGTTTATCAGATAGTGATACTGAATAAAAATTAATTTTTAATGATATGTTTTTTTGAGCGAGTTTTCGCGGAACGTATCTATCGCGTGAAAACAGAATTTGTATACGAAATAAAATTCTCGAGAACATATAAAAAAATAGAAAATAGCACTTGAACGTAAAAATACACATGAAGAAAAAATTTATAATTTTGCAAAAGTATCACAGTGATTCATTACGAATTGATCACACTCGAACTTTGCAAAACATAATAAAAATGTATTCATGGGAAAAAATTGACAAGAGACGCAACCGAACATATTCGTAGTAAATGCGTTATAAGCCAAAAAAAAAATGAATGCAATTAGCAATTACTGAGCAACTTAAAAATTAAACATTATAATAAACTTCTTATAAATAGGAAAAACGATAAGATTAGAAATAATATGAATGAATATGAATGAATGAAATACGAGTCTAAAAATATTAAAACCGTACCTCTTATAAACGAAAAGACCAGACAACTGAACTAAATAATAAAAAATTAGCACTGAATAAGCATATACAATAAAAAAAAGTATTATCATGAATAATAACATTGGCAGTTTAAAAAACTACATTTATATTTGTAAAATATATACAATAAAAACTTATATTAAAAAAAAAAAAACAAGAAAAAAGTTAACTTCGGTTGGACCGAAGTTTATACTATATACCTGTTACACATCATTTGACGTTGATAGACCTTCGTGTGCAGCATTTGTATTAAATTTTATTTTAAAATTGTAAACAAATTAAATATATTCTTAAAAATTTAGAAATTCGCTGTCCGATTTGGACCAATTTTAAACTGAAGATACTGTACTTTTGTACTTTTGTATGGGAGCTATACCTAAAAGTGGGCGTGGCACATTGATTTTAACATAGAAAGTACACAGGACCTAGAAAAGCTTAAGTTTAAAATTTCGGCCCAATATCTTTAAAACTGAGCGAATAAATTGCGCAGCAACACACAGACAGACGGACAGAGGGACGGACGGACATGACTAAATCGATTCGTCTCATCGAGGTGATCAAGAATATTTATACTTTAAAGGGTCTACGATGCCTCCTTTAATGCGTTACAAACAAAAATATACCTGTTTACACTAGTGTAACAGGTATAAAAATTAATAAACAAAAATAATATACATATATATTTATATGTATATATGTATATACTATATATATATAATATAATATATATATATATATATATATATATATATATATATATATAAAATATATATATATATATATATATATATATAGACGGAAGGCATCGTCGTACAGCAATCGGTTTGTGTACACAAAGTCTGGATATGTGAACCCAGCTTTTGAGCCCTATTAGCGTCCTAAATTCGAAAAAAAATTTTGAACGACCCGCCCTAATATATATATATATATATATTTATATATTTATATTTATATATATATATTTATATATATATACCATAAATATATAAATATTTTATTTTTTTAATTATTATTGTTTATTTATTACATTTTTTTTTAATAGAATAAGTTTCGTTCCGCTTTTTTGGTCTTTATTCAATGCTTTATAAAAAGGGTTACATTTAGGGTCGCATTTAGTTCAAATATGCGCCGTTTTGTTCGATAATCTGTTTCAACTTCATAATACCCCGTTCCGTTTCAGCAGCATATCGCAGGCGTTGATTTGGTCCAGAAGGTTTTTTGCGTCAAATCATGTGGTAAAAAAAAATCACGCTAAAAAAACGCGCAAATATGTACATATCATGTACAATGTGACTCTTAGAATCGAGATATCTCAGAACTCATAGGAAAAAAATCATTAAGATCACTTTTGTAGAGAATTTAAAGATACAAAACTTGGTTTGAAGTTTTTTTTTTATAAAACTTTCCGTTTTCGAGGAAAATCAAAAACATCAAATTTTGACCTTTGACAGCGAATAACTTTTGTAGCACACATGGGATCGATGGGGATTTTTAAAACTTTATTTGTAATGGTAAACCCAAGCTCTCCACCAATTTTTGGCTTTCCGGGAATTTTTATTATTTACAATGTCTATATTGACCGGACTAAGATTGTTATTAATATTTTTTTTATGCTACGTCCGTTTTTTTGTCAGATACGTATTTTCATTTCCATTGCTCTTTAAATGACGTCACAATCAAAAAAAAACCAAACAAACCTGCACAATGCGTAACCTTCTATCGTTCATCTATGGTTTTGACCCATGAGGATTTTGATAACAATATCAAAACTTAATATAAAATTAATGTGAATTGCCTTTTGTGACGACACAATTAAAAAAACCAAAAACAAACCTGCGCAATGCGTAACCTTCTATCTTTCATCCATGGTTTTGACCCATTCCTCTATATTAAAGAATAAAGCTTAGAGTTTACCATATGGTTTGGGTTAAGTGTTATAAGTTAGTTTTTTGATTTGGCTTAGGGTTTTGGTTATGGATTGAGTTTATGTTTAATGTTAGAGTTAGGGGTGAGTGTGTACGCTTATTTATTATTTATATAATATTAGTGCTACGGTGTACGATCATTAATTTGTCATAACATCTTTTGGATATCTGTTCATCTGACTAACAGGAAAGAGTTTGCATTCTGCTATTTTTTGTAAGTTCGCAACTAGACAATAATACGGTAAACGGTGCTGCTGCCGCTCTCGTTGCACCAATTATGTGATTACAAATAGTAAATTTTTAACCAGATACGTATTTAAAGATAAAAAAAACCAAAAGATAAGCCAAGTCCGATGCATGGATAAAAAAAGGTTATTTAATGTCGACCTGTCAATTACCTCTTTCCGATCGTTAATTTACCTTTGCTAACGAAAAATAAAATACTAAATGGTACTCAAAGTTCGCTTTTAACTAATCAAGTTAAATTTAACAAATATTGCGAAGAAAAAAGAGGTCACAAAATAAGATCAAATAATAAAGGCGACATAGACACGACAAAGCGACAAGAAGCATTTAATGACGATTGGTTTCAATAAAAAACAAATTGAATTGAAGACGTGCAATCGAAAGTGTAAGCACGTAAAAGACACTAATAAAGACGAAGAAGCCGCTAACAACAACTTTTTAAAACAACGGTAAATTCCCTTGAATATACTTTGTAATTATTTTCTAACTTTACCCATATGTACACAAATCCGTTACTTTTCAAAAAAAAAAAGTTAAAAGAATTTACAGTCATTAACTAAATGTCGTGTTTTTAAAAAATAACACATATAAATTTTATTGTTTTCACTTTTTATCAAACTTTTCGAAAATGAGCACAAGTGTGAAAATCTTAATTTTGTTTAGAAATGTAATGAAAAGCTTATATATACTTACTCAAAATTAAGGTCAGCGATGGGAATATAAACACATATTAATAATTGTGAAAATTTCTTGACATTTTCGTAAAACGAATTTAGTTCTTCAGTCTCTCCAGGTAGGAATGAATCTTCGGAACCTAAAACATAAACTTTTTTATTTTGAAATGATTAAACATCATAAAAAGTACCTATTTCTTTATGTAAATTGTGCGCGGCATCACTTTGTCGGCAAACGTGTTTCGCACTGAACGGCGAACCAAGATTATGATTACAGCTTTTGGAATTCGATTTAGTAGATGATTTATTATTACTTTCAAAAAAGATGAGTGGGGTCTCCTTTGAAAAGAAATTCTGAAATAAAAACGAATATTTAATATATATGAATTTATGTTAGCTAAACCGAGAAACGTGCATGCAGCAAAGCTAATGCGATATACAAATAACATCTATTGAAAGTAGAAAAAACAAAAAAAAAAAACAAGAAAAAACGTTAACTTCGGTAGAACCGAAGCTGAAATACCCGTTACACAACACTTTTAATAGTTTATATGTTCACCAGGTGCTTAGATTAAATTTCACGATGAATTTGGTCAAATTTGTATGGAGGCTTTATGTTATATTTGCCCGATCCTTACCATATCGAAAGTGTTCACTTAGGTGGACATTGGAATTGATTTTACCGAATTTAATTGAAATCACTCAGAAATAGTAAATGTTTTCATATAAAAAGTCGAAAATGGGCGGTAAGTTTGTATGGAGGCTATACATAAAAATGGGCGTGGCGCCTTAGATTTGACATTGGATGACATAAAAAGTGTTCTTACCCTATTTGGATTAAATATATTCATAAATAATACGTATTTTCATACAAAAAGTCGAAAAAAGTGGTAATTTTGTATGGGGGCTGTATCTAAAAATGGGCGTGGCACCTTGGTTCTGGTATACAAAGTAACTAGAAGCACAAAAAGCTTAAGTTTAAAATTTCAGGTCAATATCTTTAAAACTTTCCCAGTAACAGCCATCGCAACAGACAGACAGACGGACATGGCTAAATCGATTCGTCTCATCGAGCTGATCAATAATATATATACTTTATGGGGTCTCCGAAGTCTCCTTCAATGCGTTGCAAACTTTCGGACAAAATGAATATACCCGTTTACACTTTGTGTAACGGGTATAAAAATAAGTCACGGAGCACCGTGAAAATATTACATTGTAAAATATGGGAAAAAAAATTTTTGATAAACTTTTGTTAATAACAAAAAACTCAGCAGTTGAAAAAGCATGAAACGGTGCGCGACTTTGCATGGCGGTTAATAGTAAAGTGGCCCGATACTTATTAAATCCATATTGTATGAATGGATTGACATTACACAATTTACAACCACACCCTGACGCCTTGGTTTTGAAAAACAAAGTACCTAGAGCCAAGAATTTAAGTTTCGAATTTCAGGTTAATATCTGTAAATATGAGTGAGTAAAACTTAAACACAGCAAGCAAGAAACTGACAAAGCTACATGGACTCGTTTCGAGCTAAGCAGGAATATATATATTATATTTATTTAATGGGTTCTTCAATGTCTTTTTTTACTAGACTGTCCAGTTTTACATTTCGATACTGATAATTTTATTGGGAATTGAAAAGATTTGTGTTTGTAATTTCGATTCCGATGTAAATATTTTGTTTTCATAAGTTTTGTATTTGAGATGTTTAAATGAAAAGTAAACAAGAAAAAACGTTAACTTCGGTGGAACCGAAGCTTAAATACCCGTCAAACGAATCTTTGAATAGTTTATGTGTTTTCATCAGTGGCTTAAATACATTTATAAATATATATTCGAAAATAATTACTTTTTCATACATTTGTTCTAAAATAATCGCTAAGTTTGTATGGGAACTATGGCTAAAAATGGGCGTGACACCTTGGTTTTGTTATTGGATGTCATTAGAAGTGTTTTTTCCAAATTTTTGTGAATATTCTCATAAATAATACCTATTTTTATACAAAAATTCGAAAATGGGCGGTTAGTTTGTATGATATTCATAAATAATAGCTATTTTCACAGAAAAAATTCGAAAAAAACGGTAAGTTTGTATGGGGGCTATACCTTAAAATGGGAGTGGCACTTTGATTTTAACACTTAAACTGCTTACGACTGAAAAAAGCTTAAGTTCCGAGTTTCAGGTCAATATCTTTAAAACTGAGCGAATGAAACGCATACATACAGACAGACGGACATGGACTAAATCGACTCGTCTCGTCGAGCTGATCAAGAATATATATACTTTATAGGGTCTAAGATGTCTCCTTTAATGCGTTACAAACTTTCTGACAAAATGATAATACCCTCCACACTGTGTGTGACGGGTATAAAAAGTAAAAGTATAAGTTATGTTTAAATAATTCTTTATTTCTAGTGAAATAACATAAAATACTTTTTGGTACAGCTTCCATTCATGTTTTTCACAAAACTTCTTCTTAAAAATTATCTAGCAAGCATAGCAAAAAATAATTGAAGTGAAAACGACGTGTATGACGATATCGACATACACAGTATGTTCAATAAATAAGTGGACTTTTTGTTTAAATCATGAAACACATAACGTCATCTATTTAACATTAGAAAGGTACAGGTCTCACCTTTCAAACGCAGCCAACTTCATGGTTATTGGTTGAGACGTAAAAAAGATACTCGCTTTTTAATGACAGTATATTTTGTGCTTGTGTCGTAAAAATAAAATGAAACACAAGTAACAAGTAACACGAGGAACTTTTAAACTGTCAACCAATTTACATGAAGTTGGCTACGTTTGAAAGGTGAGACCTGTACCTTTCTAATGTTATCAACGTTCAATAGACAAAAAATAGACAAAAAAAAATAGACAATAAGTCCCCTTATTTATTGAACATACTGTGTATTGCATTTGCAATACTCAAATTGAAAAAAAAAAAAAAAAGTATTGAAGCAAACAACATTTTACAAAAATGTGACCCACACCTTATTGAACAAAGCGCCAAATCGCTTTTCTAAACAATGCATTGTGAAAACCTATATCACAAATAATGTTTGACTAATTAATATTTCATATTTATGAAAGTATTATTAATTTACTTTTTTATTCACGACCATAGAAGCAAATGTTTAAAACAGAAAAGTCTTGCGTTTTAAATTTTAATCGCAAAGTACAAAAGTACTCGTTAAATGAGTAAACTTACTTTGGATGAGTCAGTACAGCATTATCTCCTGATGAACTTTGTGAGTCAGAGGATACTCCCGTCAAAAGTTGTACCATATTTTCGATATTTCCATCCTGAAAGTATAAAAATAATGTTATAAACTGGGTGACAAGGAAATCCCTTCCAACCGAAAGAAATTTAAAGGTATCAGGGAAATCTCTTTAGGTTGGTTAAAAATCTCTAATGTTTTCAAATGAAAAAATATTATAAATATTGTAATATTGTTATGATAATATTTTTCGTCATTAAATATTTGATTATTTCAGTGGTTTAAATGATTTAAATATCGATAAACTAAATCATTTATAAATAAATTTGTTCTATCATAGTGGCATACAACAAAGGTTGCTAAAGAGTGTATTTTTTTCAAATTGTCTGAAAAATAAAATAGTTTTTGGACTCAATGAATATGGGGGAAAAAAATACACTTTGAACTCTGTGTGCTGTGAAAAAGACAATCACTCAAACAAATAGTTATAAGTTTTCGTTTTTATTTCATAATATTACTTAAATTAATGAACTGGAAACTATTTACTTTAAATGTAACTGTACAATTCTCGAAGATTTATTTTCATTGGTGTCTTGGTAATCTCTTGTAAAAATCCAATGTGTGTGGACAACTCAAGTTGGGGCTCTAATAAGAAGCATATATGTAAAATTTTAAGCTAAAAATTTAGATTTAACAATAATTTTCTTGAAAAAAATGGAAGGTAAGTTATAATAGGGTCTGTAGTTATAGTGGCCCAATCCATGCCATATCGTAGTATATATATGAAAGTATTCATAAATAAGAACTATTTTCATACAAAAATCAAAAATGGGCGTGGCACCTTGGTTTTTATATTGGATGATATTAGAAGTGTTTGAATGGGGGCTATACCTAAAAATGGGGGGTAGTACCTTGGTTCTGACATACAAACTGCCTAGGATGAAAAAAAAGGATATGTTTGAAATTTCACATCAATATCATTAGAACTTTACATTGCAGCAAGCAGACGGAAATGGCTAAGTCGATTTGTCTCATCGAGCTGATCATTTTGAAAAAAGAGGTGTGAATCGTTTTTTATTTATAATTGTTATTGTGACTATAAAAAAGTTCACAAAATATACTTATAAATTCACTATTTAATCATTAAAATCCATTAAGTTCTAACAAAGTTATACTGATTTGAAGAACACAGCCTCATTTAAATTATCAAATTTCACCCCCTCTAATTTCTAAAAATTTTTTTGAAATAAGTTAATAAAATGGCTTTTTGTTACTATCATATAGGACACCAAATTACCAAAGTTTCAAGTAAATCGCAAACAATTTTTTTTTGCTGGGGCATATACATATCAAAAATATACCATTAATGGCATATTTTTAATCGATATTGTTACCAGAAATGACTATTTTCTGTATTAGTCAACTTTGACACCATATATCGCGAAACCTATCTCTTTCTCCATCATGAAAATATTTTTGTATTTTTTCTAGTATCGTTACCAAGAACTTCCCATCATAAATAGTGCACTTTTTGAGGTACGAATAAGGTGCAAAAAAAGATATATTTTTACTGACACAAAAAAAAAAAAAAAAAAAAAAAAGGATGACATGGTTTCACATTACTCCACATCTTCGTAATCAGAAGCACAATGTTTGGTACGCTAAGCCGATTGTTTAGATTGTGTCCTGCTCCACTTAGTTGATGGTTTGGCTAGTGTTGCTTTCCATTCATGATATTTTGGGGGAGACACTAAATAGCTAAATTAACAGGTAAAAAAGCTAAAATAATAAAAAAAAAAGTTTTTATTTGGGGGCTATACCTAAAATAGGCGTTCAGAATTGCCCTTTTAACAAATCTTTATATTAATTGCCCATTTAAGTATTTCTTTTAATCACACAATTACGAGATTACCGATAGTTATTTTTTACCCATATTTGTGCGCAACTCATAATATTACTCGGCTTTAGAGTCTGTATAATCCGCTTGGTACGCTCATTTAACCTCTAAAGAGCCCTATTCTAATATTTGCGCTACAGTTTTGTGAATTTTTCCAAAAGCTTGATATATATAATTAATGGCAGTTTATTGCAACAATCATTACACTTCCAATTAGCCTATTTTAATGCGCATTTTTGAATCTAAACGTTTTTTATCCGCAAAATACTTTCTCAGGACTTCTTCGGGAATTTTTGAACTTATTTTCTTATTATGCATTACATATAAAATGTGATTGGACTATTTTTTTTTTGGGTATGCACTTTTTTTCCAATGCTTTGCGTTGCTTAATTATGTATTACAGGTAATATATATATTATCAAGTATATGGTAACGTAAACTAAAAAAAGGACACCAAGCCGTGCGCTTCAGAAAAATTGATATATGTGCAAAATGATTTATTTGTATTAGGAAAATACATCATTATTACTAGTCAAGTTGAAAATTTTGTAAAAAGGTGAGCAGAATACAAATACAATTTATATATGATGGGAAATAAGGAAATTAAGTTCATTCAGCCCCAAAAAAGCCTTAAGAAATATTTTTGCATATAAAGAGTTCCTTAGGTCCCAAGACATACTTGAAAATGGACTAATAGCTATTGAAATAAAATGCCATCAATTCTACATATCAAAGTTTTTAAAAAATCCGTAAAAACTGTAGAGCTAATGTCGGAAAATGCTATTCTGATAAGTAGTTTACTATGCAGCATATACAGACTCCAAGGCTAAAAGATACTATGAATTGCGCACAAATTTAAATATGAATTTCAAGTATCCAAACCAGTTGTTCTAAGAACAATTTCCAAAAAAAACTATTGCTCAAAAATCAAATATATTTTTTTTATATATTTTATATATTTATATATATATATAGGTATATATATATTATATATATTTTAAGTTATTATTATATATTAATTTACAAATAATATATTAATTTATATATTATATATTAACCCGTGTTGTGACCGTGGCTCAGCTTGACGTAAGAGTCGTCTAAAGAGCGGTGAGGTTGTTTGGTGAAGTGGTTTCCAACGACGTAAAACAAAATGTAACCCGTGACACTTAGGACAAAATCTTTCACCCTACCATCGGTAAATTTAGCCTACATGACACCACCAACAGAAATGGAGAAAGGCTAATCGACTTTGCTGCGGGCAGAAACATGATCATAAGTAGTACCAGATTATATCTGGCGTATTATGTAATAGGCTGAAACCTCACGTAGGAAGTATAGTTAGATAGTACCGAAGAATTCATAGATGACATAATCGTCCAAAAAGTTCGTGCGGTCACCGGGGCGTTCTCAGACATCGAAAAAAGGTGGTGAACGAGAACAAGACGAAGTACTTGGTATCCACGACACCGACAGTCTTTGAGTACAGGGAACTTCAGCTTTGAGACTGTAGAAAACTTTATCTATTTGGGCTCAGATGTAAACAACGACAACAGCATCAGTCAGGAGATTAAACGAAGAATCAGTCTTGTTAACCGTAGCTATTTTGGTCTCGGTAAGCAAATGCGAAGTAGAGTACTGTCCAAAGAAACAAAAATTAAACTCTACAAGACGCTGATAATGCCGGTCCTGATGTATAGCTCAGAAGCATGGGTCATGACAGAATCGGATACGTCGGCGTTGGGCGTATTTGAGAGGAAGAAACTTCGGAGAATCTTTGGTCCAGTTAGAGTGGAAAATGACATCCGTATGCGCACGAAAGATCAGATGTACGAGCTATATACTGACAATGACATAGTCAGGAACATCCAATACAAAAGGCTGTCCTGGGCTGGTCACCTGTGTCGGATGGACACAGAAGCTCCGGCAAGAAAAGTTTACAAGCAAAACGAAAATCAAGTCGGAGGCGGCAGAGTCGACGTCCACCGCTGCGTTGGGAGGGCCAGGTCCTAGATGACATCCAATGGATCCGTACTCCGTACAACCGCTGGTGCCAAATCTTACGTGCTGCCAAGGCCGACAATCGGCTGTATCGCAATTTATAATAAACTATGAGTGTTGCCACAAAATCAATCCAAAAGAGAAGTAGAT
The DNA here is from genome assembly GCA_018903435.1 of Leucophenga varia. NCBI lineage: Eukaryota > Metazoa > Arthropoda > Insecta > Diptera > Drosophilidae > Leucophenga > Leucophenga varia. Next base: position 113,044 of record JAEIFJ010000938.1, on the reverse strand, counting down.
ACTTTAACTTGAAATTATTTTTCTAACGTGTAAACAGATACTTTTAAAACTTATTATTTCGAGAAGCTTGCATTTTTGGTTATGACAAACCATGAATACGTGGAAGCTCAAAAGATACAACTCTGCGCCGTCGCATTGCATTTAGCTTTTACATAATCCCTAGAGTCCCATATGATGTTTATGTTAATTAAAAATTATTTTTAATATGTTATAAAGAACTTACGCAGTAAAGCACCGTAATTTTATGAAAATATATAAACACTTTTTGAAAGTCCCACTTGAATGTGAAATTGGAAAGATTTATGATTAAAAAGTCGTCTCGAATATTTTGCTTCCACCAGGGAATTTTTTTGGATTATCAGAAGACCTTTCATCAACGATTGGAAATCTGAAAATAAAAAAAATATTACTAATATTTTATAAAAAAAACATTTGTGTAAAGGAAAAGTTTCCCAAAAGAATGATATATTTTTCATGATAAAACAACTTAATAAAATAGCTTGTTCATACAAAAACTAGAAAAAGGGCTGAAGTTTTGTAAAGGAGTTATGTCTCATCGATTCATCAAGCTGATCAAGAATATTCTCGAAAATGGTGGTGCGTTTTAATTTGAAGCATTTAGCTATAAGATGATATGATAAACACAATTTTCACAAGCTACAAAACCTAAATATTTTACATATTTTTTCAAATATTTACAGTTAGTTTACTGTAAAATTTAAATTTTTATTGGTACATATACTAATTCAAAAAAAGAGTTAATAAAAACTGGTGTTCATTAAAATAGTTTTGCGGTATTGAATGGGTACAGTACATATATAACATATGTATATGATGTATGAATATGATATGTTACCATACTATATGTAAAATTTGGAACAAAATACTGTTTATAAAATAATACCACTTCAAAATCTACGATTGTAGTAAATTTTGTTCCAATTGTGTTAAAGAACCATTGAGTAGGTTTGAACAGATCGACTATTAATAAAAAATTTTCAGTGGTGCTAGGGCTTCAAAGAGAATTCCAACCAAAAGTGAATTCAAGATGACTCACTAATCTCTTTGAGTTGGTTTCAAATCTCTCTTGATTTTGCACGAGTTTTGGTAGAATTCAGTAAAGTACACCTTTAAAATAATTTGTATTAATTATATAAGTTATATTAGCAGAAAATTTATTGTTTTTCTGTATTTTACCAAAACTCTAATGAATAGATTGCAAATAATATCTTTAGGTAAAACAAAGCGAACAAAAAAAAAAAGACAACTGGCGCAAAATAAACTTTTAAATTATGGAATATTATTTTTTTTATCAAACAAAACATTGTATTATCATTTATAATTGAAGAAACAAACATCTATACTATTAATGTTATCAAAAAATTAATGCAAAACTTTGTACATTTGTGCCAGCTTTTTGCGTAAAATGGTAATGATCTGAGTTGGTAGGTAAGCATAAAAGTTTAATATAATGGTATTGGTAGCAAACTGATTATATATTCAATAGCTTATAGTCGATAATAGTTTTTTGATGATATCTGTAGTAAAATATAAGCCAAATCACTTTGGAAAATTAAAGCGTATATAACTACCTGTAGTTCTAAACTGAAAAATTTAAAATTAACAAAAATTATGTTAAAATGTACTTATTAACAATGACTTACCGTAAATTTACTTTGATTAACGAGCTAATCACTGCTAAGTCTACATAAGACTTTTCGACCAGATCATCAGACATTTTTCTTTTGCTCTTGTAATAAAAAGGTGCTGTTCCAAAAAAAGCACTAAGCCGATCGTATATGGAAATGTCTAGCTCCAGAGTACAATCTTCAATAGTTGCAGTAATAGAACTGTGTTCAGTTTTATTTTTAGCGCAAGAAAATGATGACTTCAGGTTGATTGAAATTTCTGGACGTTTATGGTATCCTTCAGAACAATTCTAAAAAACAGGAACAAAATGGAAATATATTAACAAGGTATTTACAAAAACTTGTATGTCAGTAAAAAAAATATACATCAGAATCTTTATAAAATGCCTCTTCCTATATTTCTGTAGCATATAACTCTCAGACATTCCTATCGATATACTGTAATAACAGTGTGGATATAAAGCATCTTTATACCATTTTTAAAAACTTTGAATTACAAATATTTTTATACACCAAGCACTGGAGAGTTGAAGTGCTAGTTTTAGAAATTTTGAAGAGAGTACATTCATTTAAAAAAGTTTTATTAAGTTTAACCAGAATTTTACCATTGATTCAATTCAAAAATGTTAGCCGATTTAGGGCTAGTTTTAGAATATTTTATTAACTTTCATCGATTCTGCTTGTCAACACAATTTTATGTTCTTAGTATATGATTAGAGCCTAATGAGCGTTAGGAACTAACCAGGGCCATTCTTCTGGAAAAGTATTTAACAAGCGTTAAGACACATTATTAGTAGTATTAAGTAAACTCAATGTTCTTAACCGCACATTTTTGGTCAACTAACAGCTTATTTATCAAGACATTCTGAAACTTTCCATAAATGTGATTATGTGAGTCTTACGTAATATTTATTACTATATTTTATTCTGTTTTATGATGTTTTAAACCGTGTGAAGTTTAAACCACAACAATTATTTAAAGATAAAAAAACATGAAGTAAGCTTGGACAAAGATTATAGGTAAGTTACTAACAAAAAAAAAACCGATAACGCGCAGATCCCGAAGGAATTAGGAAAACAAAGATAAATGTCTGAGGGTAAGCTGCGCCAGACTATTACATGAACCTGAATGAATCCAACATTCTTTTGGATGATCTGGCCTGGATACACATCAAAACTACAAGACCCGATCAGATAAACACTATGTGGAGAAAGATGAGTGACATCAAACATGATATCACTTTTTCAGTCCTAAGCAGTTCAAGAGTTGAAATCAAAGTGTCGCGCTCATTTTAAGGCATAGCCCCCATACTTACCGTCTTTTTTTTCTCGATTTTTCTGAGAAATTACCATTTATTTATGAATGTAGTCACTCTAAATTGGGTAAAAACACTCCTAATGTCACCCAACGTCAAAACCAAGGTACCGATTATGGGTATAGGAATTTTCCACTCTTTTTCTATTTTTGTGAGAAAATAGTTTTTATAACCGTTACACATAGTGTAAACGGGTATATTCAGTTTGTCAAAAAGTTTGTAACGCATTGAAGGAGGCATCGGAGACCCCATAAAGTATATATATTCTTGATCAGCTCGATGAGACGAATCGATCTAGCCATGTCCGTCTGTCTGTCCGTCTGTTTGTTGCTATGCGATCTTTTCGATGAAGATATAAAGATATTGCGCTGAAATTTTAAACTTAAGCTTTTCTCGGCAACGACTAGGTTAAGTTCGAAAATGAGAGTGCCACGCCCATTTTTAGGTATAGCCCCCATACAAACTTATCGATTTTTTTTTAAATAGTAATTATTTATGAATGTACTCGCTCCCAATTGGGTAACAACATTTTTTTGGTCATCCAGGGTCAAAACCAAGACGACACGCCCATGTAACGGGTATTTCAGCTTCGGTTCCACCGAAGTTAACGTCTTTCCTTGTTTTGATTTGAAATTGTTTGTTTATTTGCGTTAAACATTCCACTAAATGAACTTTAAACACATTCTTGAAAATGAATAAAAACAAGAAAAAAGTTAACTTCGGTTGGACCGAAGTTTATACTATATACCTGTTACACATCATTTGACATGGATAGATCTTCGTGTGCAGCATTTGTATTGAATTTTATTGCAAAATACTAAACAATTTAAATATACTCTTAAAAATTTAGGAATTCGCGGTCCGATTTGGACCAATTTTAAACTGAAGATTTAGCATGGTATAAGAAACATTTTAACCATATTTGAAGCCATTCGCTTTATAAATAAATTTTTTTCTTATAGGAGCTTGGCAAAATGTTGTACTTTTGTATGGGAGCAATATCTAAAAGTGGGCGTGGCACATTGATTTTAACATAGAAAGTACACAGGACCTAGAAAAGCTTAAGTTTAAAATTTCAGCCCAATATCTTTAAAACTGAGCGAATAAATCGCGCAGCAACACACAGACAGACGGACGGACGGACAGACAGACGGACATGGCTAAATCGATTCGTCTCGTCGAGGTGATCAAGAATATATATACTTTATAGGGTCTACGATGCCTCCTTTAATGCGTTACAAACTTTCCGACAAACTGAATATACCTGTTTACACTAGTGTAATAGGTATAAAAATGACATAATATTAAATTAAGCAATTAAATAAAAACAAGAAAAACGTTAACTTAAAAAAAAAAAAATGGAAGGTGAGTTTGTATGGGGTCTATATGTTATAGTGGCTCGATCCTTCTCATATCGGTAGTATATTTATAGGATAACAGTAGAAGTGATTTTACACAGATTGGAGTGAATATATCCATAAATAAGAACTATTTTCATACAAAATCTGAAAAATGGGGGCTATGTTTGTATGGGGGCCATATCAAAAAAATGGGCGTGGCACCTTTCTTTTGAAATTGGAAGTCATTAGAAGTGCTTCTACGCAATTTGTAGTAAATACATTTACAAATAAAAACAATTTTAATACAAAAAATCGAAAAAAAATGGTAAGTTTGTATGGGGGCTATATCTAAAAATGGGCGTGGCATCTTTCTTCTGATATTGGATGGATGGATATTGGACTAGAAGTGTTTTTACCCGATTTGTAGTAAATACATTCATAAATAATAACTATTTTCATAGAAAACAAGGAAAAAGTTAACTTCGGTTGGACCGAAGCTTATACTATATACCTGTTACACATCATTTGACGTTGATAGACCTTCGTGTGCAGCATTTGTATAAAATTTTATTTCAAAATACTAAACAAATTAAATATACTGGACCAATTTTAAACTGAAGATTTGGCATGGTATAAGAAACATTTTAACCATATTTGAAGCCATTCGCTTTATAAATACATTTTTATACCCGTCACACACAGTGTGGAGGGTATTATCATTTTGTCAGAAAGTTTGTAACGCATTAAAGGAGACATCTTAGACCCTATAAAGTATATAAGCAGTTCAAGTGTTAAAATCAAAGTGCCACGCCCATTTTAAGGTGTAGCCCCCATACAAACTTACCGTTTTTTTCGGATTTTTTGTATGAAAATAGATATAATTTATGAATGTAGTCACTCCAAGGTGGGTCCAAATACTTCTAATGTCATCCAATGTCAAATCCAAGCTGTCACGCCCATTTTTAGCTATAGCCCCCATACAAACTTACCGTCCATTTTCGAATTTTATATGAATATAGCTATTATATATGAATGTAGTCACTCCAAGTTGGGTAAAAATACTTCTAATGTCATCCAATGTCAAATCCAATCTGCCACGCCCATTTTTAGCTATAGCCCCCATACAAATTTAACGCCCGTTTTCGAATTTTTGTATAAAAATAGGTATTATTTATGAGACTATTCACTCAAATTTATGTAAAAACACTTCTAATGATATCCAATTACAAAACCAAGGTGCCACGCCTATAGCTATAGTCCCCATACAAACTTATCGATTATTTTCGAACAAATGTATGAAAATGTAATTATTTTCGAATATATATTTATAAATGTACATAAGCCACTGATGATCACACAAAACTATTCAAAGATTCGTGTGACGGGTATTTAAGCTTCGGTTCCACCGAAGTTACCGTGTTTTCTTGTTTTCATATAAGAACTTGAAAAAATGTTGTACTTTTGTGTGGGAGCTATACCTAAAAGTGGTCGTGGCACATTGATTTTAACATAGAAAGTACACAGGACCTAGAAAAGCTTAAGTTTAAAATTTCAGACCAATATCTTTAAAACTGGGCGAATAAACCGCGCAGCAACACCCAGACAGACGGACATGGCTAAATCGATTCGTCTCGTCGAGGTGATCAAGAATATATATACTTTATAGGGTCTACGATGCCTCCTTTAATGCGTTACAAACTTTCCGACAAACTGAATATACCTGTTTACACTAGTGTAACAGGTATAGAAATGGTTCTGACATACAAACTGCCTAGGAGCACAAAAAGCTTAAGTTTAAAGTTTCAGGTCAATATCTTTGAAACTTTCCGAGAAAAACGCATTGCAACAGACAGACAGACATGGCTTAATCGATTCGTCTCGTCGAGCTGATCAATAATATATGCGTTACAAACTTTCCGACAAACTGATAATACCGCGGAGGCGATCGTTGTGACTGAAGCTGTGTCGATTTATTTCGTCGAAAACTGAGGGCACATGAAAGTCATTGCTTATGACCGAATTGTGGACAAGCCATGGGGCATTAATAACACAGCCTTGCATCAGTTTTGCGAATAAGATGGGATCTAGTGTTTCCGAATGGAATTTTTGTGCTAAACACGAATCTGGGCTCAATTTTTGAAATCTGACTGCAGATTTGTAATCTGCGAAATTGAATACCCCTAGGAACACTGCTCCTTCTAGTATTTCTTAACTTTGGGTGTAGATTAGTTACTATGTTAATTTTTTCCTAATCCCCCTAAACATAAGTAGACCCCCTACTCAAAGGGTGCATCCGAATAATTTGGGATAGGGCTCATTTTAAAGAGCAAAGTTCAAACTTCAATTACAGACAATAACGGATATCGTAGCACTTCAGGGTTCTACTCTACAATTTTTTAAAAATGGTCAAAAACGCTTTTTTAGTGGTTTAAACCCCCTTTTTCTCGAAAACATGAAGTGATGGAAAATTTGGATTGAGCCGAGATTCGTGTTCAACACGAAAATTCCATTCGGAAACACTAGGTCCCATCTTATTCGCATCCGAAAAATTGAAATTTGTAAGGCTGTGTAATGAAGCGCAGCGTTTTGTTTGTACACGTTTTTTATGGGATTTGGAGGCAGTACCCCAAAGCTGTATTTCATATCTCCATGATGGTATTATGAACATTTTATAAATTATAAGTTTGTTGCTCAGTTGCAACTTACTGGACGGTCGGAGCAGCCAATTTATTTTTCTAAAATTAGCGCAGCACGTACCAATTACCATACATATATGTTTACTCCATGTTAAACGGCTGTCTAACAACATTCCTTAATATTTTGTATTAGTAACTTGAGGAATAGTTGCATTGGCAAAATTTAAAGATGGACAATTGCTCCTTTTCAGCGTAAACGTGCAATGCGAAAACTTAGAAATGTTGATTTTAATGTACCAACATTTGGTCCGATCTAAGAACTCTTGAAGGTTTTCTAAAGCTTCTAAAGAGCATTTTGATTCTGCCATTATTACTGTATTATCAGGGTGCGTAGCCAGCAACATGTGATCGCCTATTGGCCTTCCCATGTCTGCAGTGTACAGAGAGTATAGAGAGGGACTCAAGACACAACGTTGCGGAACCCCAGCACATAATGGCCGTATCGTCGAGTATACTTCTTTAACAGCTACCTGAACACAGCGGCCGAATAGAAAAGACTTTAGGACGAGAAAATGAGCTGTTGGTGAATGCGTTCTAATCTTTTGCATCAAACTTTCGAACCACACGCGATCAAACGCTTGTTGCACATCCAAGAAAACAGCGGAACTAAAACTGTGTTCTTCAAATACGTTAAGGATGTGATGCAAGACTCTGTAAACATGTTCTAGTGCGCCATGCTAGTGTCTAAAGCCAAACTGGAACTCAGGAATGATATTTTGCCCATTTAATATAACCAGTTTTCTATCGTGAAATATTCTTTTTAAAATTTTTGAGAATAAAGGTAGTAGACTTATAGGTCATAGTTGTTACGGCACATTTCCATTGTGATGAAAAGTGACCAATTCGTAATATTGCATTAAATAATAGTACACGGAAAATAAATCACTGAACTGCTAGTGCCTTGCTGGTTCTAGTGTCGATGCCATCGTATTCTGGTGCTTTTCGCGGTTTAAAAGCCTTAATTTGCTGGCTGACCTCCTCGACTGTGACATTGGTAATATTTTCGAATTTCGAACAGGGAAGCGATATCTGATCCAGTGTAGAGCAAACGTCTGCAGTTAAAGCCAAATAAAAAGGTTTGAAACGATTTTCCAAATCGTCAGCAAAAGTTTTAGCTTTCTCCTCGATAAAACAAAACCAACCTCCGATCTGCAGCTGAAGAGAGGTGTTCGAAATGGTTGTCTTTTTATTTTACTGGTGAATCTTCAAACGTTATACCCATATTGTTTATCCGGGTCCGCATTGCGTAACATATCATCGGAAAAAACACTTTTGACTTCAAACAAAACCTTTCGTAAATCTGCAGCAACCCTTTTCCATGCTCTGTTGTCGAATTCATTTCGAGTTCGCATGTACTGTCGTCTCAGTTTGCTAAGAGGTCAAACAAAGTGTTTCCCCTTGAACAAGCACGGCTAGCTCCTCACTGGCGATGTTTTGCGTTCAGGTCCCCAACCATCAAAAATTCTGGTCCAAACTCATCAAAAATATCTTTAAACTTAGATGAGTTCCAAACAAAATTTAGTGGTCAATACACAGATTCTAAAACGATACCACCAAGGCTACTGCTCACTTTGACACGAACACATTGAACAAATGGGAATCGCATACTGTAATAGGAAAATGTCTAATATTAGATTTAATCAGTACAGTAGCTAAACCAGTACATCTAGGTGGTTTGGCATAATATATTTCAAAACCTTGTTTGATATAGAATCTGGATGTTAGGTGTGTTTCACTAATAAGCATGACATTAAGTCTATGCGATTGCATAAACAACTCAAGTTCGTTGCCATGATGCACAATACCATCGGCATTCCCTCCATAAGCGAAGGAAAGTCTTTTGCTACATAAGCGTAAGAAACCGAGACACTTGTTCCCTGCTGGATTAGCTGAGTATTGTTTGATGACCGAGTGCGAGTAATAGCACGATTGGTGATCTTGGCCGCATTTTACGCATCTGTAATGCTTTTGGCAGTATTTTTGGGTGTGACCATACTCCTGTCATCGATGGCATTGGGGAATTTCCCACATATATAGGGTGGCTCAAAACGCACGATGTTTTTTTTTTTTTTTTTGTTTTATAAATTTTTATTTAAAACTGTCTTAACGACAACAATTAAATGGATTTACAAAATGAGAAATAACGTTGGTGCAACTGCAATTTGCCTATGTTATGAGTCTCAACTATATTTACTCCCTAAATGGTAAATCCAAAGGATGAAACCTCAACAGTCTTCTTCGCGTTGTGCTATTGTCCAATAAGTTCAGCGCCAGGTGATTAGGATGGTCATGCAACTTCTCGATGTATTTACTGCTGATCTTATGGAGTTGTTCCAGAACTGTTGTTCCAGTATGTAGTGTGCTGTTTCGTACATACCAAGGAGCATCAGCAAATTGCCTTAGAATTTTATTTTGCATTCTCTGGATTCTTTTTTAAATTAGAATTACTTGCTGTTCCCCAAAGCTGCTGTCCATATGTCCAAATTGGAACAATCATTGTTTTGTAAAGCAGCACTTTGTTTGATAAGCTGAGTTTGCTCTTTCTATGTAGCAGCCAATGCATTTTATTGATGCGCCATTTGCATAATTTGATTTTTGCAGTAATGTGCTTACTCCAAGTAATACCTCTATCTAAATGCATTCCTAAGTACTTTGCTACCGATTGTTGAGGGATCCTTACATTGTCATAAAATACACATGGGCAGTTTTCTTGCCTCTTTGCAAAAGTCATGTGAACAGACTTTTCATTGTTAATCGATATAATCCATCGATAAAACCAGGAAGACAACTCATTTAAGTATTCTTGCAAGATGTTTGAAGCTTCGACATGATGAGGATCAGTTGCTAAAATTGTTGTATCATCAGCATAAGTGCCAACCTGAACATTATCATTACTAGGAGTAGGCATATCTGCAGTATAAATTGTGTACAGTACAGGTCCTAATACACTGCCTTGTGAAACACCTGCTCCAATTGGATGGATCGTAGATACCTCACTTCTTACTACCACTCGAAAAGCACGATGTGTTGACAAAATTTATTGTTATCAAAGACTTCTTTATTGTTAGGAAACCAGCTCACATACTCTTCTCACTCAGAAAAGGAACAAATCTCCAAACGTTTTTCAATAATGTATTAATACCCATGTGCGATACTGTTAAATATTTGGGCGTAATACTAGTAATGCTAGACAAAAGACTAACATTGAGAAATCATATTGTTGCAAAAAGAAAACAGAAACTTAAAACACGGCGCGTGCACTGGTTACTTGGGTGTAGATCTAAACTCAGCCTAGAAAATAAAATTAGGCTATATAAAGCTATCCTTAAGCCTGTGTGGACTTATGGAATCCAGCTGTGGGGAGCTGCAGCTCGATTTAGTATTAATATCTTACAAAGGTATCAAAACATTACACTTCTTAAGATAAGTGGAGCTCCATGGTATGTTCGAAATGAAAACATATATAAAGACCTAAGACTACCAACGGTTGTAAAGGAGATTGCACGTCACAGCAACAGGAAAACTTAATATACATCCAAATATTTTGGCAAGAAACCTTCTTAACCTAAATACGCAGCGTAGACTGTAACGAACTCATCCCTCGTATCTTCCAAACCGTCAATCGTTATGAGGTACTTGTACTGGGTCTGTTCAGTATTAATTTGAATATCTCCCTAGCCATACCGCATCCTTAATAAACTATATTGTCAATTTGTTATGTTAGTTATAAAATTTGATTATAGTCCAAAATTGGACTGATTGCAAATAAAGTAAACAATAAAAAAAATAAAAAAAAAAAAAAATTGTTAGGACTCGACTCAAAAAATATCTCTATAGATGCTCCACTTTTACGATTTTTCGGATTGTTCACATTTCGTACATTATGGTCTAATGCACCAAGTTCTTCCTTAATCAGCGATGAAGAGATTAGGGAACTGAGGCCCCTAATCACTACACGGTAAGAACGCTCCTCCTTCAGCTAGTAAGAATGAAAGGCCTTCTTATTTTGTTTAAAAAATTTAATTATAACCCGATAGGCACCTGACGTAGAGGCCATAATCGGCATTGTGGTAGGACCATTTGTTTTAGTGGTGTATGTTGCGCTCGGAGTTATCAGATTTAGAGACCGACGTAGTCCTGTCGTGTTCGTAATACCATCGGCAAAGATTAGTGTTGGTTTTGGAACTCTTGGTGCACCAGTTGACGTTACAGCTGATGCTGTAAGAGTTGAGCTAGCCATAGCGTCAATCTCCAACTGATCCAATTGAAGAATCGCGAAGGAATTGGTAAAGGAGCTGGAAACAGTTTTTTAACTTGAAGAGGAGCCCATTGTGCCACTCGAACGCTTGTTTCACATAAAAATAAAAACAGCAGAACAATATAGAAAAATAGATTATACGATTACACTGCTCTAGAGTTCCATGTAAATTTCTAAAACCGAATTGAAGATCTGGAACTAAGTAGAGGGTCTTAAGCACTGGTAACAATCTTCCAAGAAGTAATCTTTAAAATATTGAAAGTAAACTTATAGGAATGTAGGGCGTAACAAGATTTTCCGGTTTACCAGGCACTGGTATCATTACAATTCTGCACAAAATATTCATCTATTTTACTATAGCCAGGAGATTAATCTTGTGAGCTTTAATTAGTTGTTGCACTTCACAGGGAATTACGCGCCGCAAGGGAAGGACCATTTGGCAAGGAATATCCAGGAAAATGACCGTCTCCAAAACAAAGCTGGGATTCACAAGCAATTGGGGCTGAAATGTGGTTTCGATTTAGCTTTATCAGTCTGGCGCCATGAATTATTAATATCCTTTATATGAACTTGCCTCTTTACTGGCTTTTTAATCCTTTTTGTCGCTTTCCCAAGATTAATATATCCATTGTTTCTTGGATCTCGATTTTGAAGATAATCGCCGAAGGCTTTGTTTTTAGATGCTTGCAGCAAATATTTTTAAAATTAGTCAGCTCTATTAAAGGCTCTTTTATCTAGAGAATTTCGACTCTTCATCCATAGTCGACGTAATCTTCTCTTGTGATTTACCATTGCTCGAATCTCGATATTGAATGGCAAATTACCAAGTCCTGGAAAATTGTTTATAAATGGAAATGGTGGCGTAGCTAAACTGGCAGCTGCATAAATATTTCTTGTTTGCAACAGAACAGCGTCATCCAAGTCATTACCAATAACCAGTTCCATATTGAGGTTATCATATTCATTGAGTCAGTTTTGAAATTGGGTAATATTAACATGTTTTGATAATAATTTAGATCGTATTTCTATGGTATTTGCCACAATATTAGCTTCCACAATTAACGCAGAATGATCCGAGCTTAAGTCAAAGCAATGCCTAGCATCAATCACCACAGGATCTATTTGGGTGCGGATACTTAGGTCGCCACTGCACCTTGTTGCCTAGTGAATGTCGAGATGTGAGAATCTGGTACTCCTATGATCATGTTTCTGCCCGCAGCAAAGTCGATTAGCCCTTCTTCACTAATTTACAGATGGTTGGGCGAAAGATTTCTTCTCTACCACTTTTGGGCGTTGAAATAACCGATCAAGCGCTCATAGAATTCATCTTTCTCCATTTCATATTTAACATTTGTCGGCTCGTGTACACATATAAGGCCACTGAAGTAAAAGTCACAGTCCATCGCATTTCCTGGATAGCAGTAATGTGTGTTCTGAAGTTGTCGAGAGTGGCAATGAGTTCTTCGATTGCATCTTCCCTGTTGAGGGTTCGGATATTCGTTATGATTTTTTGCTCTAACGGTAGTTGGGGCCTACAGAATCCTCTCTCTTTAGACGGCTTTTACGTCAAGCTGAGCCTGCTGTGGTAGTATTCTTTACCGCCCGCAAACCACACGGGTCTGAAAGTATAGGGCTGAAGAAATAAATGCAAAGGTATTCTATATAAATCGTTCTTGTAAAGTATATATTTCTTCTGATAAAGGCTTATGTTTATACCCTAAATTTTTAGATAAAATTATTGATAGAAAAAAAACGTCTACACTCAATGAGTAACTGGTATGATTGAAGAAGAGTAAAGGTTAAAAAAATTTTTTAATTTAATAAAAAACATATTATAATTTCGTTTAATTATTATTTTTAACAATTAAATGAAAAAATCAAGTTTGAATTTATATATTTTAAAAGTGAAAAGTAATAATCTTGAAAAATTTTCATTTTACAAAATCAAAATTAATAATTTTCATTTTACAAAATCAAAATTAATAATTAAGTTGGAATTTTACATTTGTTAATCAAAATTTTTGAATTTTTGATACTTAATCCTAAAATTCACCGTTGAATAGGTAAAAAGTAAAAACAATCTGCATTTCAACTTGAAAATATGTTTTAAATGTTTTTTAAAAGTGGATAGCTTTGTAAGAATATAAATTGTATATTCACGAGGATATGGTATTTATAAATATCAAAAGGTATTTTATATTTAAAAGGGCATAGCCGAGTAAGCATGAGGGTACTGGTCTCAGCGACATTTGATATCTGTAAATGACATTCGATATCCTCAACTTGTCAAGTTTTTTTTAAATTAAATTAAACGAATATACCATTATCATTGGAAATTTACTTCATTTGCAAGAATTGTATGCAACTTTAAATTTTCGAATTTCGAACTAAGGAATGATTTTTGAACGCTTACTCTGAGGTTTGAAATTCTTCGATTTTTTATTAAATAGTATTCTGTGCTTACATTATCAGATTAGATAGTTTTTTGCTCTTTTTCAGAGTCTTTCTAAATTTATATTTATAAATATTTCAAGTTTAGAGATACGATTGTTTAGGGGCTATATATATATATATATATATAGATAGATAAACATATATACGCAGTATGTTCAACTTCAAAGGCGACGGAGGGTGGATGATGTCACAAATCTGTTTTTTTCAAATTCACGAAAAATGCATTAAAAATTCACGTATTCTTACGACACAAGCGCAAATCACTGACATTAAAAAGCGAGTATCTTTTTAACCTGTCAACCAAATTACATGAAGTTGGCTGCGTTTGAAAGGTGATACCTGTAACTTTCTAATGTTATCAACGTTAAATAGATGGCGTTAGGTGTATATATTCAATTTAAATCAAATTAAAAACCTTTTTTGTGTTTAGAAACAAAAAAAGACAGTCTTAATTTGGTCTTTCTAAATTCGGTGGAATCGAAGCTTAAATACCCGTCAGACGAATTTTTGAATAGTTAGTGTAATCATATTTATATAAATTGCACTACATCCGTTTGTTGGCAACAACAAATTTTTTTGTGTGTTTTACGTGGTTATTTTTTTTTTACGTCGTTGGTGACCACCCTCGGACCAACCTCACCTCGAGGAGTCGCTCGATTCTTGACAGTCCGCTCAACACACGGGAGTGTGATCTTAAGTTGCTTAAATAAACTTTCCAGATAGAATGGGTATGTTTAGGCACAATATTGATAGTAAATTTTATGTTAAAAAAAAACAGATATTTTGTAACAATAATGTTCTCGAGTTTGTATGGAGCTATATGTTATAGTGGTCCGAACAGTATAATAATGGTAGCGTATTAATAGGATGACAAGAGAATTGAAACAGACGAACGGACGGACGTAGTTATATCGATTCGTTTTGTCGAGCTGATCAAGAATATATACTTTATGGGGTCTACGATACCTCCTTTAATGCGTTACAAACTTTTAGTCAAACTGAATATACCCGTTTACACTTTACGAAAATCAACCGTCTACTTTGGATAGCTTTACGACTTGAATAAATTTTTGTATAAGTTCTATTTTAGAGAATAATGTAGCTACAAGTGATTTTCGTTATCTTACCCAAATTGCGAAATTTTACTGGGACTTTAATAGGCATAATTCTTGCAAAATTTAAGGATACTAGATTTATTAAAAAAGAAGTTTTACTGCAAAAACTAAAAGGAGTATTTTAGATATGTATAAAATGGAAATGCACTGTCTTGGCTCCAATTTTTGTAATCACAGCAATTTCGTATCACATTTAGGTTTTGAGCTATATATATTCTCCTCGAATATTTAAAATGTATCAATAGTTCAAATTGAAAAAAAAAGTTGTAACCCTATGTGAAAACCGAAGAGATAGAAAAAAAGTTGCATTCTTCATAAAATATCATAAATTAAGCCAACAGAATTATCTTCATATCTCTCCAAGACCGTAACTTCGTATCTGCTCTAGGTTTTGACCTACAAAATTTTTTATGTAAAAATTAATTGAACTTAATATACATAATTTAGGTACAAACATATTTTAGGTTTACATAAGATTTTGTTATAATAACTGAACTGAAGTCGCGAGGCAAGCAAGTGGTCAGAGCGAAAGCTCTGATAAGTCAACACATACGCAGAATAAGACCCCCGAAAAGAGAGTATGAACACAACTGGCTCTCCTAAAACAGGAGAAAGCGGGCACTGCGACACAAGAAGAAGCCTTTCGTAACCACATGTAGCATACATTTATGCATGCTACATTTACATTTTATATACTCTCTTTTACTTCTCGGATACAGGGTTTAACGATCAGAGCAATATTTCTATTTTGGAGCATAATCTTAACTACAAGTTATGTTATAGATAATATTCTAAAATATATGTATTTCTAGCTGTGTATGTTTACCATACAGATATAAAATGTCCATTATTGTAAAAATAAGCAGCAATAAATATTCAATATTCACAACTGATGCTTAAAATAATAGAACATGTAATTAATTTGTTAATGTGGATAAGAATTTCTTATAAAAACATGTAAAGTATATAAGTACCTAATTGTTTCAGACCTTTTTGTTAAAATATTTTACTTTTTTCGCTTTCTCTCACAATTTGGCACCAATACTTGGAATTAACGATAATTGATTTCTTATTATTGTTTCTTACACAAATGCAAGAGTTGCCCTTTAGTTTACAATAAATTTTTTACTCGCACAATAAATAATTGACTTCCTTCCACTTCAAAAATATAACTTTAAATATAAACTCTCTTGAAAGATAATAATGCAACTAACGCTTTTAGTTCAAGAAATGTTTTGTTTTATGATATGGTTTGTTGTTTTTAATGCTTACCTCTTGTCTATTAAAATTTATTAAATGTCTTGACTTTCCTTCCAGTATTTCACAAACGTCAAGTTTAGTAATAGTTGCAGTAAGTTTTGATAATAACATTTGACGATTTCTTTGTTGGTTACCATTTACAATCAAGGGAGAAGCTTTAACAAAAATACAGTCTTCTTGGTAGTTCAATACTTGTGTTTCTGGGTCTGTTTGATTACCATTATTTGCATAAAATATTCTGTTTGCGATTTTCATTAACATTAAAAAGCTAGTTTCTGTTGGATTTTCCAATGGCAAATTTGAAGCACTAGCACACTTTAAAATATCTTGATGAAGAGCATAAATAGTAATTGATTCAACCTGTATGTTAAATTTAAGAATTTCGCCAGATGTTTCTATGTAAGCCATCCGTTTTTTGATTTTGCTACAGGCTGTCGTATTGGAAGTTGAAATTGACATACTAATCGAATCATCCAAACTAGTTTCGAATAGTTTTCGTTTTCCAATATCTTTATTGAAATAATGCTCGTGACTGTCCGTCCAGTTTCCGCTTTGATTAACCACACCCGACATTCTAGTTTTGTCTGTATCTATTTGTTGTATTTGGTGCTCATCTCCAATTTTGAAAGCAGTATTTGCGTCCTGTTTCTCTTCATAGAATGTGTTTAAAATTTTTAGAACGAGATGTATTTGTCTTGGTGTTAGCAAACTAATTATAGATCCAATTTCGATATCTAGACATACTTTAGGACCATCCATATTCTCTGTTTGTTTTGTCCTCACTTGAATATTTTGACTTCCATTTACCTTCATTATAGGAGCCAATTGCTTATTATTTTCAGCAGTAAAAAAAACTATTCCTTTTGCAATTATACTGTGTTTTGCTAAGCTCGGAATAGTATTGATATTCGAAGGTACATCACATTGATTTGTGTTTGTAGGCTCAAAACTCCTACACTTTTCACAACCCGTTTCATTTTTGTATTCTATATTGTCAATTTTTAAAATAATAGAAATTCTCTTTCCGCTATGTAAGTTGTGTTCAATTTTTATGACAGTGTTGTGAAATTTGGCATGAATTCTGTTGAGAACTGCAATAGAGAAAATAAAGATTAAATTGTGTATTTTCAACATTAAGTTATCCCTAAATATAAATTTTTAGTCCAGTATTTTTAAAGTCCAATGTACATTTTATAAGCAACGTGTTAAAACTAATTTATGATACCTACTTTAATAGGACTGAATTTCAATGGTTGTACCAGTCTACCAGTGTATTTTTTCAAGTCCCAAAACTGACTCAAACAGCGTGTGGTTCTACCACCCCTATCAGGTAGGGTGACGCCTGCCAAACTGAGCCCATTGCTGTATAGGCTATGGCCTCATCGCAATAAACTTTGAACTTCGCACACTCACCTGCAGGGCATAAGTCTTGGAAGACCGTCGGGTTGTAACGAAAAGCAGTTTAAATATCTAGTGCCAGTTCGAACTGTATAAGGGTTACGGGTAAATAGCTTCACTAAATAACTAGAGTATATACTATATACTTCATTTTTTTTCAACTGGAAATACTCTCCGACGTTGTCGTACCTTCAAGTGGATAACACACTAAACAAAAGAAAGATAAAACTGGAAAACAGAAATAATCCAGTTTTAAGGCTGATAAAACCGTAATCCAAGAAAAAAGATGGACTGAACAAGTTAATTCAAGAAACCATGTGCGAATTCTACTACAGCGGCCATGTGAGGTAACACATATTTGTACATATGTGGCAGGTAGGCAATAACGTGGTAATGAACGAACCGCTAGATACGCGTCAGGGATAAAAATTTCAACGTAAGCCTAATAAATGTACAAGGGTGGTCAAAAAAAATTGTCTCAATTTTAAGTAATTTGGTCAAATGCGTAAAAGAGCACTTTTTTCAGAAAGAAATATAGATTTTTCCAAATCGTTTTTGTGCTTTATCACTACATAGTATAAAACAAAGTCGATTTCTCTGTTTGTATGCTTAAATCTTCAAAACTACACAACGGATTTCCATGCGTTTTTTTTAAAGATAGAGTGATTGAAAAGGAAGGTTTATATTTTAGAAAATTTTGACCCGGCGCCTAATGGGGGCCTTGAAACTGGAAAAGCCAAATATATGGAACAAAAAGACGTTAAAAAATTTATTTACTTTTGTTTTTTTTTAGAATTTAGGTGACCCGGGGCCTAATGGGGGCCTTGAAACCGCAAAAGCCAAAGCTTGAAACAGGGCTCATTTGGAAGATGGTTAAAAAAATTTGTACCTGGGACCCATATGTGGACCCAAAATTGATTTTTTTACCAATTTTTTTTATTTTTTTTTTTAATTACAGGATAGCACTTTGACGGGATTTAAGAAAACTTTGACGCGGAGTCTAATTGGAGCCTTGGAAAAAAAACTCATACATTAGGATTGAATAGACGTAGAGACTTGAAACTGGGTGCGTTTGAATGATGGTTACTCGTGTTTACGGGATTTCTCAAATTTAAACCAACATTTTTTTGATTAATTTATATTTAGCCACCAAATAGAAGCAAAAAAACATATGCACTGGGAGTCACCCCTGTTAAATCAAATAGACAATAAACTTTACTGCGGGAATACTCATACACGTTAGAAAAATATAATAAGTTTATATCCCTTTGAGGCCAAGAGACGCTTCGAGTCGATGCGTTGTCGTGCGACTTCTTCAATCTCCTGATGGGTAAATACTAATCAACATATGCACTGGGAGTCACCCCTGTTAAATCAAATAGACAATAAACTTTATTGCGGAAATACTCATACACGTTAGAAAAATATAATAAGTTTATATCCCTTTGAGGCCAAGAGAGGCTTCGAGGCGATGCGTTGTCGTGCGACTTCTTCAATCTCCTGATGAGTATATACTAATCAAGTGTTCACACGTCGATTTGAAGAGCAATATATTCTAACAACAAACTATGTTGCTCCCGTATGCCAATGACATCGACATAATCGGCAAAAATCCACGTACCGACAGCAGGGATTTCAAAGATATTGAAGCGAATTCCCGTTCGATGGGACTAGCGGTGAACGAAAGTCTACTTGGGATCAGGGACAATAAAGAACAATAACACAAGCTTAGAAATCAGACGAAGAATTATCCAGAACAACGAAAAGGAAACTCTACAAGACGTTGATTATCCCAGTACTAATGTATGGCGCAGAAACATGGGTCATGTCAGAGGCGGACTAATCAGCGTTGGGAACGTTTAGGAGAAAAATTGTACGTAAAATCTTTGGATCTGTCAGAGTGGACAACGAGTACCGTATTTGCATGAATCACGAGCTGTACCAGCTACGAATATAACGACATCGATATAGTGAGGCGCATTAGGTACAAACGAAAAAAAACGTGAAGGAAATCAGAGGGGCAACGTGAAGGAGACATCCGCAAGATTGGAATCGGAAATTGGTGTCCATTTGACCACACCAGCTGTGTTAATACCCTATATAACAAATTGGCTTTGTTTAAGGCCACCTTAATTTTTATTAGTTTATATGGTTCCACGATCACCGCTCATTTTTTCAATTGATTATACATTTATTGGTGAGGTAGGTTACATGTATACCGAATTTCATTTCTCTTGTTTAATTATTTGTTAAAAGAGGATCTTTTTTTTCCTGGAACCCATTTTTTTCAGCTTTGCGGTTTTTAGTACCATGTATACCGAATTTCATTTCTCACAAAAAATTATAAAAATACGATGCATTTTTGAATCGATTCTATTGGGCCACGCCCACCGCCCATTTTTCTGAAACACCATGTCCACTGTCTTTTAATTTGGACAAAAAAAAAAAAAAAAGTATTGAAATCAGTTGAGTTCTTTCGGAAATATACAATGAATTATTGTCGATTCTATGGGGGCCATGCCCACCGCCCATTTATATATTCCTTCCTTTAAGTTGGATTAAAAAAAAACACATCTACAAATTTTCCGATGAACTTATGATCGAATCTATGGGGGCCACGACCACCTCACTTAGAAGTATAAAAAATAGTCTAAGTCCTATTCTCAAATCTACTGTATATACACACAAAATCTCATAAGAATCGGTTAAACCGTTTCGGAGAAGTTTTGTTACAAACAGTATGACACGATAATTTTATATATTAGACTAGCGGATACGCAGCGTGTGCCACTACGTTGTACGGGCGTTTTGCCTGTTCTTTCAGCTTTTTTCCATTTCGCATCTGCTGTGTATTGTGCAATTTCAGTTTTTTTTTTATAGCATTTTTCACTATTTGTTTTTTTTTTTTTTTTTGTTTGCAGCGCTACCAAAATGGGTTGGGGCTGACTTAAAAAAATACTAAAAAATTGGGGAATTGCAATCAGTTGTTTTTTATTTTTGATTTTTGTTTATGTTAAAAAAGCAAAACGATTTTGTATGGGAAAATTAGAAAATCGATTTCTTAAACGAACTGAATGTGCCTAATGCATTGTTTTAATGGTCTAAAACTCTATTTGCATTGTTTTCTTTCAAATGTAACCGGTTTGGGGCTCATGGGTTGGACGGTTTCAACGAATAGAGTAGACAAAGAGACATATATATGTACATTTACATATATATATATATATATATATATATATATATATATATATATATAGATTTATACATTTGTACTTACCATTATCTATAGTTTCGGCAAATTTTTCAAGTCCAACTATTGAATTATTGTGCACTTCAAAAAATTCATCATCATCATTTTGTTTCATACATTCTTCAGCCATTTGAATAGAGCTGCTTACCGAGGACCACATGGACTCTAACATTGACGTTCCAGTTGATTGTCTCTTAATTGGACGTAATGTAACAACTAAGTCCGATACTTCTATCGAACTATCGTTCGTCATTAATGCATTCCACGGAACAACAGCAGTTATTTGACCAATAAAACCAGAGACGATTTCGACGCCCCAGCCTTGTGTTTCAAAAAAGATCATTAAGAGCCTAAAATTTAAGAAACATAAAATTTTATTAGTTAATTTTTTCGGTTTAAGTCAAACTGGAAATTTAACACGCATAACGAAAATTTGGTTCTTTCCCGATAAGAGCTATTAGACGAAAAAGTCCAATTCTGAATTTGTTTGTAACAATTTTGTTTCATTAAGAAAAGAATGCATGTTCTGGCCCTGGTTTTTTAATATATGTCAAATCATCGCTGATCGCTTAAGAAGTCAATATTATAGGTAAATCAATTTAGTTAAATGTGTAAAAATTAACATTTTTAATTTAAACACATACACATTTGAGTTGGTCAATATTTTCGAGACAAGAAACGTTACCAAGATGGTAGCAGGAAAATAATCTTTGGGATATTCAAATAAAATTTTCGAAAAGAATCATTGCTCAAAAGTCTATTCTGACTTTCCGCATTTTCTCTTGAAAATTTGGTACTGTTTCTTAAAAATATACTACATTGTAGTTTTAAGTCGTAGAAGCTAAAATGGCCCGTCAAAAATTTTGCATTTACCGTTTTCGGGATATCTTTAAAAATCTATTTTTTAGGACTTTTTGAATTAAATCCTAAGCATTTTAGTTAAAGTGTCCCTTTAATTTGTTACATTTCAGTTATGAAGATAGATCCAACAAATATACACTTTTCACAAAGTTTATTATATTGTCTTTCATTTGATATAATAATAAAGTATATTTATTTTAACATAATCTTGTGTAAACCTAAAATATGTAACAACACTTTGTTTTGAATATTTTGCTTGATCATATCTTTTCGACCCTTTCTTCAAAAGTATGTAGTTTAAAACATAAAGTTGATACGAAATTGTGTTCTTAGAAGAAAATTTTGCTTTATATTTTGATTAAAACTTTTACGAAAGAAAGATAAAAACCTCTTTCTTTTAAAATTTGAACTATAACCATTCTCCTCAACAACTGGGATAGATATAAAGTTACAATCTTCGAGAGATTTGAAAATAAGTCAGTTGTCTAAATTTTTTATGATTAACCCAACTTTCTACCTCTTCGATTTTAAAGTTAGGGGAGAGTTAAAATTTTTTATCAAATATCATATATTGATGTCAACTGTCATGCGACATAGACGTGTTTTCGAAATCGATCCGAGCTTTCGCTAATATAATCAGTAAATTTATTTACAAAATTAAATACTTAAAAGTTAAAGCGCATAATTAAAACATTGTCATTCACTGCAAAACTAAAACAAACAAAAATATAATTAAAAACAAGAACCATTAATCAAAAACCCCAAAAAAAATCAGTGGCTGCGAGAAAGGCTTTTTCTCATTTGTATCGCCATGCACAAACAAAAACCATTCATCAAACTCCAACTTGTCTGTTACACCAGCACCGTCAGTCAGCTAATTCTTGTTCTCCTTCACGTCAAAGCAACATATCATGGAGTGCTCAATGCATCACGCCGACTACTCCACTGCCTCCCATCGAACCAATAATAGCTTCTACAACAAAAATTACAACACAAAGTGGATATACAACATCGACAGCTTCGGCGACATTATTCTCATCAACTGTCTCGATCACGTCATCTAAATCCTGATTGGTCACGCCAATTCAAAAATTACCTCATAATAATGTTCAGTACGTTAACAACAATAACAACAACAACGATGTACCTTCGACTTCTTCAATTGATTTACCAGAAAACGTTACTTCTTCAAAAACAAATAATGGAAAGCACACACACACAAATCAGCCGTTAAAGTTGAAAAGGAATAGAGAAACACATTCTCCAAGTAAACAAACACAACAAAAGCAAAACAATTACAAAAAACCAAAGAACAAAACACAAACAACATTGCAAAATTATTGGCTCAGTAAACCAAACACATCAAACTCATTCGAACTTTTAGCAGATGACAAGTCTGACGAACACAACTCTTTACAACCCCAATCTCAAATATTGCCAAAGTGAATAAACCACCTCCAAAATCGCAATGTGTAAATTGTCAGAAGTATGGGCATACCAAAAATTATTGCACTAGAGATTCAGTCTGTGTTAAATGCGCTGGTTCTCATAAAACAGTAAACTGCACTCTAACTTTCGACAAAGGTCAGACCCAATGTGCCCTATGCAATGGTTATCACACTGCTAACTAAAAGGCTGCGAAGTTTATAAATCACTAAAAGTTAAACGTTTCCCTAAGCTTCGAGAAAAAGTATTACCAAGTTCTATTGTAGTATTAGGGTGACCCCTTCAATAAGTTTTGCTCGAATAGCTAGTGGCAATAAGTCAAACAATACCAGCTCCTCTAATACATCATATCCAATTAACCAAACCATCCCTTCCCAACTTGTGCTTCGGCACAACCCAATCTTCCATCTTCAAGTCACTTACCATCTAACATAGATTCCACTAACAACTCTTTACCATCCAACCCATTTTCACATGAACTTAGTGACTAATGATGAAGCAATTGATGCAACAAATGTCAGCTATACTTAATATAGTGACACTTTTAGTATCCAAGACAAATTCGTAGATATATGCTCAGATACACGACGAATTATATTCTGGAATGCTAACGGGCTGAGGCAACATATACTAGAACTAAAGCACTTCCTTTATGAAAATAGTATTGATCTGGCACTTATTTTAGAAACACACTTTACATCTAAACATTTCCTGAAGATAACAGGCTATACTTTATATAATACAAATCAGCCAGATGGCACAGGGCATGGCGGTTCAGCTATTATAATCAAAAATAAAGTTGAATACTATGAATTTGAACATTTTAGTCACGATTATATTCAAGCGACTATTATCCATGTGCAAGATAAAAATGGGCCCATAACAATTTCAGCATTGTACAGTCCGCCTCGACACAATGTCTTATCAGCTCAATACAACACATACTTTAATTCTTTAGGGACAAGATTTTTCGCTACTGGTGATTTTAATGCAAAGCACATAGCCTGGGGCTTAAGACTTACGAACAAAAAAGGTAAAACACTCCTTGAAACAATAATACCAACATATTTCAACAGGCGAGCCTACCTACTGGCCAAATGTAAACATTAATAACTTTTCTGTAAAATCACGCTTTGAGTTATCATCAGATCACTCACCAGTTTAACTCGATTATATCGAATCGCTTGCCACAAACAAGCCGACGCCCAGTCTCTATAACCCAAAAACAGTTTGACAAGCGTACAGAGAACTCCTTAACTGATACTTAATTTTGGACATTGCATCTCCAAATGACATAAAGAGCTCCGTAAATTATTTTAATGATACCGTCGCTAATTCAAAAGGAATCTAAAATCTTGTTCTCACCTGCTTCAGATCCAAATTAAATAAAGAATAAACAAAGGCTTAGGAAAATCTGGCAAACTACTAGATGTCCCGATGATAAAAAGAGACTTAAAAGGGCAATAAGGGATCTAAAAGTAAGACTTAATAAGATGGTACTTGGGCTAAAACAGAACGCGAAAAATCGACACTACTAGCTGATTTTTACGAAAATGCCTTTACAAACGGCACACAAACCTGTTATAATAATCCAGCAACTCACAAAATATCAAAAATAAATATGTAACTACTAAGGAAGCTAAAAATATTATCAACAATATCAAGGCTAACAGGTCACCTGGCTATGACATGATAACTGGAAAATTGCCTAAAGAACTTCCTATAAATGCTATTTATTATCTGCGGAATATGTTTAACGCAATAATAAGATACAAATATTTTGCCAAGACGTGGAAGGAAGCAGAAGTCATTGCTATTCCAAAACCTGGTTAAAATGCCACAAGTGCAGCGTCTTACCGACCGATAAGCCTTCTTCCAATATTATCAAAAGTTTTTGAAAAAATATTCCTTAACAGACTTCAAGCCATTATAACTGACCATCAATTTGGGTTTCGGAAACATCACTCAACCATTGAACAAATTCATAGAGTAGTTAACAAAATTTCTACAGATCTACAAGATAAAAAGTATTGTATAGCAGTATTTCTTGATGTTGAAAAAGCTTTCGACAAGGTATGGCACATTGGTATATTGTAAAAATTAAAAAAAACTACTTCCACCAGATTTTTACCACATGCTTAAAAGTTACATATCTGATCGACACTTCTATGTAAAAGTTAAAGACGCTCACTCTACAATAAGGCCAATTAAAGCAGATATACCTCAAGATAGCGTTCTTGGACCACTCTTATACGTCCTTTTTACACAAGCTTACTTATCCCAATAAAATCCTCTTCTATGATAGCAACTTTCGCAGATGACACAATTCTTCTTTATTCACATAAAGACTTAGCTACAGCCTCTAATAAGCTTCAAAACATACTTGATAACACCAAACAAGAAAAAACGTTAACTTCGGTGGAACCGAAGCTGAAATACCCGTTACACAACACTTTTAATAGTTTATATGTTCACCAGGTGCTTAGATTAAAATTCACGATAAATTTGGTCAAATTTGTATGGAGGCTTTATATTATATTTGATACATAAGTGTTCACTTACGTGGACATTGAAATTGATTTTACCAAATTTAATTGAATTCATTCAGAAATAGTAAATGTTTTCATATAAAAACTCGAAAATGGGCGGTAAATTTGTATGGAGGCTATACATAAAAATGGGCGTGGTACCTTAGATTTGACATTGGATGACATAAAGTGTTCTTACTCTATTTGGATTAAATATATTCATAAATAATACGTATTTTCATACAAAAAATCGAAAAAAGTGGTAAGTTTGTATGGGGGCTATATCGGAAAATGGGCGTGGCGACATTCTTTTGATATTGGATGCCATTAGAAGTATTTTTACCCTACATTATAGTAAAAGCATTCATAAATAATAACTATTTTCATACAAAATTGTCGGAAAAAGTGGTAAGTTTGTATGGGGGCTATATCTAAAAATGGGCGTGGCACATTGGTTCTGACATACAAACTAACTAGGAGCACAAAAAGCTTAAGTTTCAAATTTCAGGTCAATATCTTTAAAACTTTCAGAGTAACACTCATCGCAACAGACAGACGGACATGGCTAAATCGATTCGTCTCATCGAGCTGATCAATAATATATATACTTTATGGGGTCTCCGATGTCTCCTTCAATGCGTTGCAAACTTTCGGACAAACTGAATATACCCGTTTACACTTTGTGTAACGGGTATAAAAATGGTTTGACAAATGGGCCATAAAAATTAACGAAAACAAAACCACACAAGTTATCTTTACAGCCAAAAGAGTTTTCGTTCCCATTCCTTTTACAATAAATAATATTGACATACCTATTGAGAGATCGTCCAAATACTTGAGAAATCACCTAGACAATAAACTAACTTGGAAGTTACACATAAAAAAAAACGAAATCAAATAAAAGAGAATTATCGTCAACTGAGCTGAATTATGAACAAAAAAATCGAAGCTCTCTATGAGCAATAAACTTCTTTTGTATAAGAAGTTCCAGAGCTTGGAAGACCGCGCTTTTCCAGCTTTTCGAACGCAAAGTAAACGCATTGGTAATTTCGAAATTGCATGAAGCTCTCTCGATATAGAAGACGAATGGGATAAATGCATTCTAGCTGATCCCAATTACAACCTGCCCAGTAGAATCAACATGATTATTGGGGCAGACCTTTTTCCCTTTGTAATGGAGGAAAAAATAAATATTATAAATGGAAAGCTTGGCCAAAAAACCAAGTTTGGCTGGATTGTATCAGGAAACATCTCTCTACCGACAAGAATATAATCACTGCAACGGCTACAATCTACGGCGAAAACTCGAAGCTTGGGCACACATACAAACAAAAGGATGAAGAAAAAATTCAACGAAAACGCGGGTGTTCAGCGGCCAAAAATTCAATGAAGGAAAAAACTTATTATCAAAAAACGTTTTATGGCAATTGAAAGTATCACCCTTCCCCTTCTAAACCTTTTTGGATTTTTTCAAATATATTTTTTTTCACCGAAATATCGCTATTTGAAATTTTACAATTAAGCGTATTAACCCTTTAACGCTTAATACGCTTAATTGTAAAATTTCAAATAGAGATTTTTCGGTGAAAAAAAGATATTTGAAAAAATCCAAAAAGGTTTAAAAGGGGAAGGGTGGTACTTTCAATTGCCATAAAACGTTTTTTGATAATAATTTTTTTCCGTCTGTCGCGTAACCTCAAAAACTGCAAAAAAACGCGTTTTTGGCACTTTTAGGTTAGGATATCTCAAAAACCAGACGTATAGGAGCAATTCCGAGCACGGATTCGGATTCAGCGCATCAAAATCCTTCGGGTATGATAGGTCTTGTCTCTGGGTTAAAAACTTGTAGGCCTGTGTTATCGTATTTAATATGCGATAGTGTTATTATAATAAATTATTTTATTTTTAATTTTTAATAAAAAAAAAAATTTATAAAAATAAATTTTTTTTTTTCCTTTTTTTTTTTAAGGCCGAATATTTTTATAAACATATTTTTTGTGTTTTGGGTTTTTTTCAAGAAAAATTTACCTTGTGGGGTTAGGTTTCTCCGAAGGGTTCTCCCAGAGAGGATAATTTTTGTGGGGTTGGTTTTTTGAGGGGTTTAATATAAAGGTAAAGTTTTGAAGTAGGTGTTTTACAAAAACAAAAAATTTTCTAAAAAAAAAAAAACTTGTTATATACAAAAAAAAAATTTGAAAATCAAGCCAAAGGTAATAAACCACCCTTGGATAATTCCGGGGGGGGGGGAAGGTTTTTGGAGGCCAACTCTAATAATTAGGGGTGGAAAAGGGGGGCTCCATCAAAAATTAAAGGGTTAAAAAATTTTAATTTGCACCCTTACATGAAAAAAAAAAAAAAAGGGGAATTACAACCACACCCCTTAATCCCAAATTAAAAATAGATGTTATTACAATAATTCAAAAACCTTTGGGGTGGGTTGTTTTATAAAAGCAACTTTTGACTTTAATAACCGGGGGTACTAAAAAGGTATCAATTAATTGGTTTTTTTTTTTGGGTTTGTAGTAAAGTAGTTAGTAAGTTTCTTCTTTTTTTTTATTAGTTTAAGTGGTCTTTTCTCCTGGTTTCCACCTTTCCGAATTTTTTTAAATTTTTATACTCTTCCCCCCCCAATTTTTACCCCTAATTTTTTTTTTAATTTTTTCCCAGGAAAAATTTGGAAATAAATATTTTTTTTTCTACTACAATTATTTTTTTCAGCCTATATAACACCAAAAATAATAATGAAACAAAAATGGTATTTTTAGCGGGCAAAAACATACTCATAAGTAGTTCAAGATGCCCAAAAATTTTTACATAAAAAAAAAAATTTATCCTAGTTAGAAACCCCACGCTGTTTTATAGCTTGGTTATTTTTCAGGGGTACTTAGTTTTTTGTGTGTATTGAGGGCTCTACTTTTTTTTTCTACCGTGGTTTCATACTACACCCGGGCCCCCCCACACGCCGAACTGCCACCCAAAAAACAGAACTCAAAAGGTTAAATCCAAAAAGTACTGCCATATTTTTGTAGCTTACGGTTTCAGTTTTCTCCAAGTGCTTCCCCCCCCCCCCGTTTATAAACCCCCTCCTTTGAAGAATATGGGAATTCGTTTCTTTCAAGGTTTATATTAATGGGAGCACTAATTTTTTAGTTTGTTTTATTTTGAAGTAAAGGGTGTTATTATTTAAAAAAAATTGTCGGGAGGGGAGAGAAGAAAGTGTGGTTGTGGAGGCAAAACAAGGGATTGTTAGGGGGGGAAAAAAAAAGGGGGGAGGGGAAGAAGGGAGAAGGAAAGAAGGGAGAAAAGGAGGGGAAAGGGGGGGGGAGGGGGGGAGGGGAGGGGGGGTATGTGGGGGGGAGGGGGGGGGGGGTTGGTTTTTACCAAAAAATGTTTCTTTTTATAATTGATTTAATTAAGAAACGGGTTTTGTTTTTTAGCGAGGATATAAGGGTATAGGGGGGAAAATGTGTAACAAATTTTTTGGGGTTAACTAAAACTTTTTGGGTTTGGTTGGGTTTAACCTTAAATTTTGGGGGTGGGGGAAAAAATAATTTTGTTGGTGTTGAGCCTGTTCTGGGGTTTGGGGTCGAAGAAGGAATCCAAAATAAAAAAAAAAAATATAGAGAGGTTTAAAAAAATAAAAAGGGGATTAATATAAAAAAGGGGAATAGCAAGTTTTTAATATCAGTGTTTTAAATTTTGTTCGATGTATGTTCTATTTTTTGTTTAAAATATGTTTTGTTGTTAATTTTTTTTGTGGGGTGTTTTTTGTAAGTTTCCTTTGTTGTTTTTTTCAGGTACTTTGGAATAAGTTTGATCTTTTTTTTTTATCAAATAATTTTTGTTTTATTTTTCTCTTTTAAAATAATATTTATTTTAGTTTTATTTTTTGTTAGATTTAATTTGGTTTTAGTATGGTTGGATGTTTTAGCGGTGCTTTTTTAAACCAAAGACAATTACCGGAAAACACCAAATTAACCACGCCGAAAAAACTTAAAAAATTTAAAAGAACCAAAAATTTTTAAAACCCCACCTTTTTTTTAAAAAAACCCTTTTGATAAACTTTTTTTAAAATTAATTTTTTAAATTTTTTTTTTTCTTTTAAAATTTTTCTAAAATTGTCCTCCTCTGTTTAAAGGGCCGAAAAAAACCCACCGTTTTCTTTGTTCCTACCACGGGCTTAAGGAGGGTTGAGGGGTTGTTTTTGGGTTTTTTTCCCTTTTTTCAACCTTTCGTTTTTCCAAGGCCGAACGGGGATTTTTTTTTTAAAAAATTTTTTTTTCCTTTTCTCATATACCAGGATAAATAATTTTTCGAAAAAAATGGGGGACAACCGGGGGGTTTCTTCAAATAGAAAAAAAAAATGCCCCCTTGAAACGTTTGGGGCAAAGGGAAAACAAGAAGAAGTTTTTTTTCCTCCTTCATGAAAACTTGTTTTCTGTAGGCGGTATTTGTGTAAAAAGAACTTTTAAATTTAAGTTTGAAGAAAATTTAATTTTTTTTTTTGGTTTAAAAAAAAACAACAAAAATTTTGTCAGGGAGATTAAAAAAAGAAAAATCTTTTGAAACGTAACTTTTTTTTTTTGGGGGGGGAAAGGGGAGTAGAGTGTTTTCCATAAAACAAAGGTAAAAATTTTTTAAGTTGTTAATATTCCGGTTCCCTTAGTTTTGGGTTTTGGTATGGGGTTTTGTTTAAAAGTTAAGATGTGGGGTTTGGGTGTGGTGTATTTGAGAGGAAGTTTTTTATTATTTTTTTTTATAGTAATAGAGTTGATTTTAATATCAGTACGGACGAGTAGTAGTTGGTGTAAGGTTATTATTTTGACATAGTCAAGAAAAATAAAAAAAAAAAAGTTTGCTTTGGGGGGTTCCCCTTTTGGGGGGGGAAAAAGGCCCCCAAAAAAAAATTGTTAGGAAAAAAAAAATAAAACAAAGGGGGGGGGGGGGGGAGGGAGGTCCCCCCGTGGTGTGGGGAGGACCAGGTCCTAGATGACATTCGAAGGATCGGAATCCCAAGATGGTATGAAGAGGCACTGGATTACAACCGCTGGTGCCAAATCTTATGTGATGCCAAGGCCGACAATCGGCTGTAGTGCCACTTATATATATATATATATGTATATATATATATACATATATATATATATATATACATATATATATATATATATATATATAGGTATATATACATATATATATATATACATATATATATATATATATATATATGAACATCGGTTTATCTGTTTATACTTATTCAATACGCGATAAGAAAAAAACACACACTGAAGTCATAAAATTTTACGATCTTGCTAAGCGATGTTGTTGAGCGATGACATTTGACTCCTGCACGTATTAAAAAATTATCTGCTAAAAATAGATAAGCTATTCATATATATATATATATATATACTCATTTTGTAATAGAAATATTATTGAAGAATGTACAATTATAAATAAAATTCAGTTCTGTAAGAGAATTCAAGCGATCCGGATAACTTTGGTGTTCAATTGTGCAAGTCGCACATTTTTGGTACATCGAATAGGATAAGTGTGCAAGTGGTTGCACACATTGTCAATACCAATTGCACTAGTGCACTATGTTGGGACAGAACACAATTTCTCTAAAAGATTTTCTGAATTCAGGTTGCTAAAGTTTAAAAATTTATATTGCAATATCGGTCAAACATATACATCAGGCTTAAAATGGGTTGCTTTAAATAATTTTAGCACAAATGTTCTAGATATGTACAATATTATGGGTTCCATGATATTTACTGTTTTTAGATATTTTTGCGTAAGTTTGTGGCTGTGGATCCCAAAATGTTGTGTAAAATGATAATCATGATGGCGTCATTTTATTTTAGGTATAAAAACATTCAATCAATGACTAATATTTCCCAAAATTTCAAAGCTTTTGATATACAAATTTCCATATAAGATGTTTATTTCTTTATTCCGTTTTACTTCTTCTTGCCTTCCCTCAAACCATAATGTATAATACCCTTCATATGATATCATCTTCTTTTATCTGCACGTGATAATTTTCTTAATAATATACTAAAACAACTAATAATATTACTAACTGTTTTCTTTAATCTGTCTTTAAAACAACCTAATTTTTGGAAAGATTATTCCTTTAATGTAGTAAATATAATATCTCAAATTATAGCTAGAACTAGAGCTATTTCAAAATTATTTGAAAAAGTAAAAATACCACTTATTATATGTATCTCTCATTAATTATATCATTATATCACTCATTAATTATAACGATCTCTTAAATCTTTTGCTAGTACCTCACAGTATGGTTTCGTGAAAAATAAATATTTAGGTTATATTCTTGTACTTAAATTAAAATATATGTGATTTTCTTCTGTTTTAGAAAGTACATTGCAATCTTAACTAGTCGGAAGAACTCAATAGGTATTGTTCAGTTATTGTTTATCTTAAACTATAAATGTATTCTTGTTTATATTCTCTTTTGATTCTCATTTCAACGAAAAATCCCTTTTTCAATGATGTACTATTTAAACAATTACAATCTTTTTTAGACACACGTTATCAATCGAAAATAAAAAAAAAATAAAAAATAACGGATCAAATATACAATAAAGCATTAGTTGGACTAAACAACGAAAATAAGCAATTGTGAGTTTGAGAGAAAAAGTTGAAAACAACCTTTTCTTTTTCGCGGTCAATGTTGTTGGTAGCTGATAAATAAATTAGCCGAATACGTTTAATAAATAAATAAAAAATTGGGTTATTTAAAAATACATATGTACACTAATTTTTTTAAAATTTTTAAGTGTTAATGGACCAATGGATTATTTTAAACTAAACAATAGTTTAGACTTATACTGAAATAGTTTAAAAATGTAATAGTTCAACTATCATATTTCTAATAAGTTTCATTTAGTGCATATTTTATTTTTTTTACAATGTTAGCCCATAGAAATACTCTATATAAATATTTAACGGAATATTCAGTTTTATCACAATCTTTTCGATCGATTCACGAAATGTTTATTTATTTAGGGTTTAAACAAGAAGGTTCCCTCCGTTTAGAATTATCTAGATTCAACTTTACTATTTTTATCTCCCGAATTTGAAAACAGCAGTACTTGAAATCTTGTTTTTCAAAAATCGTAGATACAAAAAATATGAAAAGAAAATTGTTAATTGTTTAAATGATGTACTTTCAAAGCAAAATAGGTTAATATAGTACGATCTCTACTAATAATTGTAAGCCACTCATATTGTGAGCTGGTACCAAGCATATAATTTTTATAGATTTGATGAAAATAGAAGATTTAAGAAAATTACCAATCATGGTTAACATAGCTTTGTTGCGGTTTTGGTCATAAATATGTCTTTTGAACTTTCAAATTTTGACCTTAGATTTGTTATCAGCAATCTTTAATAACAATTTTTAGCAGAATCTTATAAATTTAGTTGTTAAGCATTATATTACCTGGCTTCAGAGTAATTTAAACGCCTTGTTTTGAGGCTCTATATCTAGAAGCACTTTAAATCGTTGCGTTTTACTTCGGAAACTTCAACGTAGAGATGGCCAAACCTAATTATTAAGTTAATCAATAATTTACATATTTTATAAAACATTTTATCGTCTGCTACTTTTTTCTGTCTGTTGCATTTATTTGCACAAACAATATACACCCATTATACCTTCAGATATAGGGTATGACTAATGACGCGTTTCGATAAGGCCACTTTTTACATTGCGCTTCAACAATTTGACTTTGGATTTGGATGTGAATAAAAGACAAATGCGTTTTGCAAGTCGTTGATGTAAAATATAAGTCTTTGTTAAATAGTTTTATGATTTCGTAATTCAATGTGCATAAATTTAAACGAAGTAATTGAATAAAAAAAATGTACTTGGGTAAAAAATGTTCTGGTCAAATAAAATATACACAAGTAAACAAAAATGTACGTATAAATGGTAGATGTGAAAATTAACAAAAGATTCACAAATAATTTGAACATATCTTACCTCTATGCTTAACGAAACATTTTGAACGACAGCTTTTCCATTATAAAGGTCAACCTTAAGTTGCTCTAAATTTAATTTGCTTTCAAAAAACTGCCCAAGATATCTTTGAAGTAAATATCGACATGTTTTTGTTTTTAATCCGTCCCACACATTGTACCAAGACATTTCACTGATAAAGTTAAAATAAAAACAGCTGGTAATTTTTGTTTCTTTTTAAGTTACTCTGCAGCGAGAGAATTATTTGGTCCACTCGTTTACAGCTGGTAAATTTGTAATACGCAAAACCAAAACAAAGAGTCTTCAGCAATGTTTTCAATGAAAACTTAGGGCTGGACTATTCTATTGTTTACTACAACACACCGGAAGTGTTTTAGGTTGTCCATTTCAATCATTGTTATAAGACCGATATTTTTGATATCGTTTGGTAGAATTGTTCTCTGCATTGAAAGATTTCAGTTGATGACTCGAATTATATTATCGAAATTAAGTTTCATATAATATTGATTATTCCGTAGGTTTCGCATACGACCAATTTAATTTAATTATCGTCAAAATGATATGGATTATTAAATAGTCTTTGCATTATCGACATATGGTGTTGTTAAGATATTGATAGTCGGACTGGCAGTCTGGCATCATTGTTGTCCTGGAAAACAGATATATTTGAACAGAAGAGTAGTGTTGTTGTCCCGCTTGCACAAATTCAACGGCATATCTGAATAAATTCGCTCCTTTCCAGTGGGATGGATAATAAAAACTTAAAAAATTAGGAATGACATTTTAGAGCTGTTTTGAATATGGTTTGAGAATTACACAGCCACACAAAAAAAGTCATGTCATGTGCGGCAAACCAGAGGGATCATTGTATGTGTACTTTGGGTCGCTGAATCTTAATCTGAAGTCAGAATTTAAAAGTTAGCTCGCATCTTGGTTTTAAAGTAAAAAACTGACATTTTTTTGTAAATTTTCGTCAAAACTTAAAAAACCACGTAATTTTTTTCAAACTTGAGGTGTTGTGCGGTAGACTATAGTAGTTATCTATAATGTATTTTGGGCCGCTGAGTCCGAATCTGAATTTAAAAGTTACTTCACGTTTTCATTTAAACCTCAAAAACAAATTTTTTTGGTATATTTTTTATGTATTTTGGGTCGGTGAATTCGAATGTGAAGTCAGAATTTAAAAGTTGGTCCGCGTTGTCACTACAACTCCAAAAAACTGACCTTTTGTAAAATTTTTCTTCATTGAAATGAAAATGCGAGTCAACTTTTGAATTCTGAACTGATTAAACGTCGTTAAAAGTGACTGCCCTAGTCTACAGCACAAGTTATTAAACTATATAATATAAGTCAATGAGTACCGGAAAAAATTCGTTTTTTGAGGTTAGAGTGAAAAGCAAAGTGACTTTGACATTCTGAATTCAGATTAGAAATCAGCTACCTAAAATACATATACAATGATCCCTCTGGTTCGCCGCACATGACATGACTTTTATTTTGTGTGGATGTGTAATTTTAAATTTTTATTTTATTTGTTCTATTATTACAGATATTACTGATTTTTATTTGAAAAATTTTTTATATAAATCATACTTTGATTTTTATACGATATAAAAAAGTAAAAAGTTTTCCTTTAAAATCAAGTATTTATTTTTATTTCAAAAAGCTAGTGTTTTCTTTAAAAATAACTTAATTATAATAAACAAAAACGGTGCCCAAGTATATGTGCAGTGTTATTTGTGGAATAAATCTACATGCAATTTATTAACTTTTTTTGCTATTTTTTCAATATTAAAAATTAAATTACCTAATAGACGCGAAAATTAACAACACAACAAACGCGGTGATGAGCGTTTAAATGACGTGAACAGGCGTAATGCCTATTTCTCATATGTAGTCCCCATCTTCCCCGGAAATAGAAAAAGAGCGTCACTATTCCCTCCAACACTGCATGATGAGAGAGCACGATCGGCCTCTCCATCCATAGCATGTTGTTCACTAACGACAAAAGAAAGCCTCAGAACCCCTCTCTGTTACATTTCCATCCCAACCAAATGCAAACAATACTTCTGCTCAAGCGCAACAAGCCTCCCTTTCTTGGGCTGCGCAATGTGTAACACCCACGCTCACTGATAATGGTATATTCACTCTTCCCACTACTATAAGTTCAAATACTCTTACATATGCATCCTCTGCAAATGTAACTACAACAACAGCGATGCTCCTAAAAACTCCAATAATAGCAGCAACATCTCTTTCTTTTGAAAACACCTGCTGTCTCTGCCGCAGTGTCAAAAGTTATAAATTACAACAACTACATTACTAATTTACCGCAATCTCAATTGCAAAACGGACAGCGACAAAAAGAAATCAACACAAAATCTCGTGCGAAAATGCAGACTGGCATTGATCTGAGGAAGGCGATGTTAAAGTCGTTAAAACCCTATACGTACGTGAAAAAAGCTCAAACGCACTTGTCAAACTAACTCAACTCATAGGCAACAACAATTTCTACATAGTCCCACTCACAAAGGGAAACATGTGAAACTAAAATTCAGACCTACACTGAGGAAAATTTCCGTACAGCTTTAAAACATTTAACTGATACAAAAGTAAATTTTTACACTTATTAGTCAAAAAGCTCAAAACGAAATATTAAATGCTCTCGTGGAACTTGGTTTTAAACCCAAAGTAGCCATCAATATTATCAACAAGAACAAAGTACCCCAACCCATGTTCAAAGTTGAACTAGAGCCTAAAACTCATTCACTTAAACGCAATGAGGTTCACCCAATCTATAAGATACGTTATCTGTTGCACCGTAGAATTACCGTTGAAGAACCACATAAACGCAACAACCCAGTTCAATGTACAAATTGCCAAGAATACGGACACACGAAAACGTACTGTACACTCTGAGCAGTTTGCGTTGCATGTGGAGATCTCCATAACACGGCATCCTGTACAGCAAATAAATCTGATCCCAATGTTAAAAAGTGCAGCAACTGCGGTGGTTACCACACGGCTAACTATAGAGGCTGTCCGGTATTTAAGGAGCTAAAAAGCAGATTAAACCAAAAGATAACCTCAGCACGCTCGCAACCAGAAATCGTAACTGTACGCTCAGCCAAAAGTTTTGAAAATAACACAACCTCCCCTGGTTTGTCTTTTGCTGGCGCATTGAAATCTGGTCTAAGCCCTTCTGCTACGCCTCACACACAAAATAGCATCGAAGCGATGATTGCCTCTATGCAACAAAGCATGATGAATTTCATGTCTTTCATGCAAAGCACGATGCAAGAGCTCATGCGGAATCAAAATACATTGATCCAAATGCTTGCAGCTCAACACAATAAATAATGCGGTCTCTAAATATTTGTCTCTGGAATGCTAACGGTGTTTTTCGGCATAAACATAATTTGTCTCAATTTATAATTAATAGAGATATTGATGTTGTGCTTCTCGTAGAAACGCACCTTACTAATAAACACAACTTTCAAATACCCGGATATAATTTTTACACCACAAATCACCAGGATGGCAAGGCCCATGGTGGAACCGGTATTCTTATTAGAAGTCGCATCAAGCATCACTTTCTACACACTTTTGCAAGTAGCTTTCTCCAAGCTACTTCAATAAATATGCAAACAAACCGTGGTGATCTCACTCTATCGGCTGTCTACTGCCCCCCAAGATACTTGATACTTGAAAAAGAGTTCGAGGACTTTTTCAACTCAATGGGTAATTGTTTTCTAGCAGCAGGCGACTACAACGCCAAACATACGCACTGGGGCTCTCGCTTAGTAAATCCCAAAGGCAAACAACTCTACAGTGCTATGATAAACACTCGAAATAAGCTTGACTATGTATCTCCATGTAGTCCCAAATATTGACCAACAGATCCATTGAAGATCCCGGATCTTATAGATTTTGGCATTACTCGAAATATTCCAAGAGGCCTAATATCTACCGAATCCCTTGCAGATCTTTCATCGGATCACTCTCCAATTTATTTTCGCCTGCTGGATGATCCACAAACTGTAGAAAAGCCCAGTATGGTCACATCGTATAACACAAGCTGGCTCAAATACAAAAAATACGTAAGCACTCATATTGATCTATACCCAATAATCAACAGTACAACAGTATGAACAGAAAACGCAGTTACAAATTTGAACTCGATACTTATTGGTGCAGCCTTACATTCAACCCCAAAATCAAGTTCTTATCCCTCTGCGAACTTTAATATGACTAATAGTCAGATTGAAAGGCTGGTAGTGGAGAAACGTCGTCTTCGTATGGAATGGCAAACACAAAGATCACCCGATGCCAAACTAAGATTAAAAATCGCTACTCGTAATCTTAGCAAAGCCCTTAAACAAGAAGATAAGCTTGCGCAAATACGGTATATCACACATCTCTCTCCAACAAGTAACAAATTTCCACTGTGGAAGGCGCATAGAAGCATAAAACCACCCGCTGTTGCCTCTATGCCCCTTAGAGACATAACTGGAATGTGGGCTCGCAGTGATGAAGAAAAAGCTAACGTTTTTTCAACTCACCTCAAAAACTTTTTCCAACCAAACCCGTCAACAAATGGATTTATGGTACCACCTCATCATAATACAATTGACTCTGAACCCATCAGAGTTAACGCACAAGAGGTCAATAACATAGTTAAAACCCAACTGAATCCCAAAAAAGCCGCAGGGCATGATTTGATCACCCCTAAGATGATCATGAAACTTCCCAACTGCGCTATAAGGCATATCTCTACAATTTTCAATGCAATATTCGAATGTGGACACTTCCCATCTCAATGGAAGAAGTCAATCATTGTAATGATCCCGAAACCCGGCAAAGACAAACCAAAGCGGCGTCATACAGGCCCATCAGTCTCTTATCTTGCCTGTCTAAAGCTTTTGAGAAAATACTGCTTTCGAAACTTAAGACACATATACATGGTATCATCCCCAATCACCAATTTGGTTTTCGCGAAAAGCATGGCACCATTGAGCAAGTTAACCGCATCACAAACGAAATTAGGACTGGATTTGAACGACGTGAATACTGCTCCGCTATATTTTTGGATGTCGCCCAGGCATTTGACCGAGTGTAGATTGAGGGGCTTAAGTCCAAAATTTATTCACTACTCACTCAAAATATAAGCAAGGTCCTTGACTCGTACCTCATCAAAAGGGTATTTGCAGTACGGGTAAACTCATATATTTCCCAAGAATTCGAATTTAAAGCCGGTGTTCTCCAAGGCAGCGTTCTTGGCCCAACCCTGTATGCTCATGGCCTCACAATATCTACATTTGCTGTCGATACTGCTATATTAAGCAGATCTAAATGCCCAGTGCAAGCTAGTAGAAAACTCTCGAACTATTTGGCACATCTCGAAAAGTGGCTATTAAACTGGCGCATTAAGGTAAACGAGCAAAAAAGCAAGCACGTAACATTTACGCTCAATAGAAGTACTTGCCCCCCTGTAACGTTAAACAATATTGAAATACCACAGACTAATGACGTCCTGCATCTCGGCATTCACCTTGACAGGCGGCTCACATACCGCAAACATATAGAAGCCAAAAAGTTCAAATAAAGTTGAAAGCCAACTCTCTACACTGGTTTATTAACTCTCGTTCACCTCTAAGCTTGGAATACAAGGTGTTGCTCTATAAAACTGTCATAAAGCCAATCTGAACATATGGCTCACAACTATGGGGAAAAGCAAGTGCAAGTAATGTGGAAATAATCCAAAGATCCCAATCAAAAATATTAAGAACACTAACTGGTGCACCATGGTACATACGAAACGAAAACATTCACGATGACCTTGGCATCCCACTTGTGAAATCTGAAATAAATCGGATAACACTATAACGATAAACTGTACTCTCACCCAAACTTACTTGCAAAATCTCTTGTACGACAAGCCACCCTAACCCGACTAAGGGGAAATAACCCCCCACCCAAGTAATTTTGATAAGGCCGTCATACCCACAGACGCGTTCAATTTGAAGGCTTAATGTGTAGTGTTTAGTTATAAGATTTCAAAAATTATTGTTAGTCTCTAAATAAGAGAAGATTCAACAAATAATATATATATTGGAAAAAAAAAGTATTTCATAAAAATCATGCAAAGACTTTTATTTAAAAAAGTCTTTCATAAAATTCGGAAATGATCTTTATATGAAAAAAGGTTTTCTTCAAAATTATATACTGGCAATTTAATTTTTCGTAATTACCTGAGAATTTGTAACGGGTGATTTTTTTTTGAGGTTAGGATTTTCATGCATTAGTATTTAACAGATCACGGGGGTTCAGACAAGGTGTTAAAGAGAAAGATGCTCAGTATACTTTGACATTTCATCATGAATAGACTTACTAACGAGCAAACCCTTGCAAATCATTGAATTTTATTACCAAAATCAGTGTTCGGTTCGAAATGCGAAAATCCGGTTTTTTATCGACAAATTTTGTTCAGCGATGAGGCTCATTTCTGGTTGAATGGCTTCGTAAATAAGCAAAATTGCCGCATTTGGAGTGAAGAGCAACCAGAAGCCGTTCAAGAACTGCCCATGCATCCCGAAAAATGCACTGTTTGGTGTGGTTTGTACGCTGGTGGAATCATTGGACCGTATTTTTTCAAAGATGCTGTTGGACGCAACGTTACGGTGAATGGCGATCGCTATCGTTCGATGCTAACAAACTTTTTGTTGCCAAAAATGGAAGAACTGAACTTGGTTGACATGTGGTTTCAACAAGATGGCGCTACATGCCACACAGCTCGCGATTCTATGGCCATTTTGAGGGAAAACTTCGGAGAACAATTCATCTCAAGAAATGGACCGGTAAGTTGGCCACCAAGATCAATCGATTTGACGCCTTTAGACTATTTTTGTGGGGCTACGTCAAGTCTAAAGTCTACAGAAATAAGCCAGCAACTATTCCAGCTTTGGAAGACAACATTTCCGAAGAAATTCGGGCTATTCCGGCCGAAATGCTCGAAAAAGTTGCCCAAAATTGGACTTTCCGAATGGACCACCTAAGACGCAGCCGCGGTCAACATTTAAATGAAATTATCTTCAAAAAGTAAATGTCATGGACCAATCTAACGTTTCAAATAAAGAACCGATGATATTTTGCAAATTTTATGCGTTTTTTTTTTTTTTTTAAAGTTCTCAAGCTCTTAAAAAATCACCCGTTATATAGAAATGGGCCAAAAAAAATTAATAAGTATTGAGGAAGTATGTTTCTTCACCAAGAAAATAAAAAACATGTAATCATTTACAACTATGAAATTATGTGGCTGTTTTGAAGTGTCATTTAAAATGCAAGCATATTAATGTTTGGAACGGTGTTGTGGATGAGACACATTTTCACAGTTGTGCCAAAAATATGCTTTAATATATTATATATTTGGCCCGTGTAGTGTGCGGGAGGTCAAGAATTCTTCCACAGAAGGCTCAGAAATGAGGTTGATTCAACGACATAAAACAAATGTATTAACGACTAATCTAAACAGGCGTACTTCAGGTGGCAGACACAGAGTTGCAAGTGCACCTTTGGATAAGTGGCAGGAGTAAGGACTCTGAAGGCCCCAACTACAGTTAGAACAAAAAAAGTGACGATCCCCGAAAACGATATAATGATCACGATATTCGGATATGCACCTGGAACGTCCGAACACCTAACAAGAATGGTGTAATAGAAGAACTCATTACCACTCTCGACAACTTTATAGCAGACATTACTGTTATCCAGGAATGCGATGGACTGGACACGGTTTCATAAATTTAGCAACTTGTGACATCTACTGCAGTGGCCATTAGAGGCAACACATATTTGGATGTGGTTAGTACAAAGCTACGCGGATACGTCTCCAGGTTTACAGCTGTGGATGAGCGTCTCAATTCTATACGCATCAGAGTTTTTTTTTTTAATATTTGCCTCATATGTGTTCATGACCCGTCAAATGTTAAAGATTAAATGGAGAAAGATTAATTCTATGAGCGCTTGGAACGCCTCTACGAAAGCTGGTCCAAGCATGATTTCAAAATGGTCATCGGTTATTTCAATCCACAAATTGAGAGAGAAGAATTCTTTCGCCCAACCATAGAAAAATGCAGCTTGCATGACGTTACCTACAGTAATGGAGAAAAACTAATGGACTTTGCTGCGGGCAGGAACATGATCATAAGTTGCACCAGATTCTCGACATCCATAAGGCAACATGGCGCTGTGGTGACCTAGGTACAGCGCACGCCAAGCGAGCTTAAGTCACAGAAGACCACCGCTATCTTCTGACTAAGGATCACTCACCTACTTTGAGAGACTTCTCCGACCTCCTCTGTATCATTAAACAGTGGGAGCATGACTCAAACTCATTATCCAAACAGATTATTGGCTTTACTAGACCGCAGACGCAGTATAGGGAGAAAGGGAAAGAGAAAAAAAGCCTTATGAGATGATTGGTGGCAAAAACGAAGCTCGAAGATTTTAAAAAATCAAGCGAACGGCCGAATTGTAAGGAAGTATCTTGGAAGAATGGTAACAGATATCCAGGAATCAGGTAATGGAGGAGCCACTTCTCTACCCTACTCGACGGGCACAATGTCCCCAGGGGAAGAGAAGAAGAACTAGATCCCCTGATCGTGAAGTTGTTCAGATGAACGCAAAAACTCAAATGCAAAACATGGACGCATGTTGTGCCCAGATTTGAAGAGAAGATAAAATACTGAAATCATACGAAGGAGATATAGTTGGACAATACCAGTGAGGTTTCAGACCGAAGAAGTCTACCAATGGCTCAATATTCACACTACGCCAGATCCTGGAAAATTAGAAGAGAATCTAATAATGTTAATATCGTATGTTCATTTCTATTTGGAAGTAAAACAATGCAAGGTGACGCAGCAGCAGACTTGGGTAAATTTAATAACTATAACCCAATTAATAATTTATAATTAAGTAAATTGAATATTAGAATTTTTAAGTGCATATGTTTCTGCATATGTCTTGTCCATCATCCTCTTAATCAAATTAAGTCATCGTTTATGCTACAATAACGTATTTGGAATTATTTATGAGCCTTTACATCTTTGTGATATTTAAGAGGCTGCAGAGATAGAGGTCAAGCACTGTAAAAAGAATTTCCAGTCAAATTCTAGAACATTTCTTAAAAATTGCTATGATACAAGGAGTTGATAATTGTCACAAATAAAATACCAGCCGATAACTTTTTTTTTTTTTTTTTATTTTCCTATGATTAATTGTGTACATCTGTCTACAACAATATTTAGTACATATTATAACATCGATATTGAAATTTAATTTATTTAAAAGAACAAAAAGTAGATCTATGAATCTATCGTGAATAACATCGTGAATAACAATTTCTTAATTAAATAAATTTGCGTTTATTGATAGTTCGGTAAGTCAGCTGGTCGGATTCTTTTTAGACGTCGTCTACTAGTTAACTCAAGTATGGGTAAGTTACTCATCTCGTTGTTTGAATGTGACAGGATTCTGATGTGGTAACTTCTACTAACTGCTACTATTTTTTCAAACATTCACATTCAAACAACGAGATGAGTAACTTACCCATACTTGAGTTAACTAGTAGACGACGTCAAAAAGAATCCGACCAGCTGACTTACCGAACTATCAATAAACGCAAATTTATTTAATTAAGAAATTGTTATTCACGATGTTATTCACGATAGATTCATAGATCTATTTTTTGTTTTTAATTATAATTTAAAGAAATTGTTCTTTTAAATAAATTAAATTCCTATATCGATGTTATAATATGTACTAAATGTTGTTGTAGACAGATGTACACAACTAATCATAGGAAAATAAAAAAAAAAAAAGTTATCGGCTGGTATTTTATTTGAGACAATTATCAACTCCTTGTATCATAGTAATTTTTAAGAAATGTTCCATGTTGATAACTCAAGCTGCATTTTATGCACATGCCCCGATGACGACGATATGCTTAACTGTACAAATTGTTTTAATGAATAATACTGTACATGCTGTAGATTGCAGAACAGTTGTGTTGGCAAAAAAATCACTTTCGGTTATTTTAATTCGCAGTCGCTAACTAACGACTCAAAATCATTTTTTTGTCAACACCAGAAAACAGTATAACCGGCATTATGTGGACATGCGAAAAATGCATACATATGAGCGTCACCGATCACAGTGGCGAGTAACACCATGCTGGAGGAACATATAACCTCATTTCTCAGCCCTCACAGACTGCTACGGCGCCGTCGCAAATGCAATGAGTCGTTCCATGATGATAATGGGAGTGGGCAACGGAATGCTACTGGGAAAAGAATTTTTGCGCCGTATTTATGAAGTATTACGCAATAAATGTACAGTTAGTGGCGTCACATATGAATTTCAAATCTCCATCGCCAAAGGGTAAGCTCGACTGTAGTTATGCATAAGCTATGCATCCAGTGCTTTAGTAAGCAAACGCGGGGTTGTTGGTGCAAACGACTTGGCAAGGTAGATGGATGTGAAGCAAAGCACCACGACTCATTACATAGCCTGAAAAATTTGAACGACGCTAAATTATACAACCAGCAGCCTACCAGTTCATTTTTAAATGATCATTTGGAAAAAGTTATTCTTGTGTTTTGAACAATATATATTTCCTAATTGTTACAGTAACATTGTACGGAAAAGAAAGTCGATCGAGATCAATTATATATGAGGGATCGACATTAACGCTCATTGAACAAAGTTTCGCAAATAAAATGGACATTGACTGTTCGTTAAGTCATCTTTGTTTTCGTTCCCGAATCAATTATCGGCGTGAATTTAATATCGTTAAAAGTACGTGAA
The DNA here is from genome assembly GCA_018903435.1 of Leucophenga varia. Lineage (NCBI taxonomy): Eukaryota > Metazoa > Arthropoda > Insecta > Diptera > Drosophilidae > Leucophenga > Leucophenga varia. Next base: position 68,593 of record JAEIFJ010000938.1, on the reverse strand, counting down.
GGAAAATGTCACGATCCAATAGCAGTCAAATCAAGACTTATAAGTATATGTATGGCCATTACAGCTTTATATTATAAGCTTGGGCATCACTTAGGTATTAAAGCAGCTAGTATGGTCCAATACCAATCGATACAAATTCCGGATCCCAATCCTCGGGACGTCCTCCAGGAACTGATCCGTTCGAAGCACTTGACCAGCCTGGTACAATTGTTTATACTTAATGCGCCTGACTATATCGATGTCGTTATATAGCTGGTACAGCTCGTGGTTCATACGAATACGGTACTCGTTCTCCAGTCTGACAGGTTAAAAGATTTTACAAACAATTTTTCATTCAAACGATCCCAACGCTGATTTGTCCGCCCTTGACATGACCTATGTTTCTGTGCCGTACATTAGGACTCGGAACTTGTAGAACTTGATTTTCATTGTTCTGGATAAGACTGTACTTCGCATTTGCTTACCGAGACCAAAGTAGCATCGCTTAGCCAGAGTAATTCTTCGTCTAATTTCTAAGCTGGTATTATTGCTTTTGTTTTTTTCTGATCTCAAGTAGACGACGTTTTCTACAACCTCGATGGTAAAATTCCCCATAGTGTCAAATCTTAATGTCGTGTTGATGATCTGCGAGTACAAACCAAGTACTTCGTCTTACTTTCGTCACCGTCTTACTTTCAATCTCTTTAAAAGCCTTGCTGACTGTACGTGGACTTATGTCGATGTCATCGGCACACGCGATCAGCATAGTTCTTTCTTATTTTTAAGCCTTTGTATAGCTTCTAAGACTCGTCATAGTCTAGTGGCTACACAGGAGGCCCATCATCGGTCGGGGAAACCAGATATTTATCTTTATCTGGCGGCAATTTTCCCGTCCTTGCTTCAAAGTAGGGTAGATTTGTCACCACGTTTCTATGCGCCTCTTTAAAGAACGATGCTCCAGGCTTATAACTTTCGGTCAAACGTTTGATTCTTTGATACAATTTTTTGAGCCTCACTTCTGTCGCACAACATCTCAACTTCCTCCAGCTCAAGCCTTTTAAGGTCTATCTTTTTTGCATTTAAGGCGGTTTTCCTCTCCCTCTTTCTCGATATCGCTAAACAACAGCTCGTGTTGCTCCCGCCTGCAGGGTTCGCTTATATGTTCTTTTCTGCCGTAGCAATGCGACATTTCTGATCGTACCAAATTTGCCAGCAAGTGTGTACCTCGAGTTAAGCCTACCAACATCTAGCTTTCATTGTATGGTTTTTCGCTTGGCGTGGGTTGTACTAAGTCTGGTACGTACCTTGGCTAGAACAAGATAGTGGTCCGAGTCGATGTTGATACCTCTGTTCGCTCGTACATTAATCACATTCGATGCATGTCTGGCATCAATTAGGAAGTGGTCTATTTGGGTGCGGTCGCCTCTGCGCCATGTTGCCTTGTGGATGTCGAGGTGTTGAAATCTGGTTCTAGTTTAGACCATGTTACGGTCCGCGACAAATTCGATTAGCCTTTCACCATTATTATTGGTGGTGTCATGAAGGCAAAATTTTCCGATGGTTGGGCGAAAGATTTTTTGTCTCCCAATTTGGGCGTTGAAATCACTGAGGGACTAACTTTGTGTGCGTCCTTCACTACTTCATCAGCTGAATTGCTGGTTAATACTTAGTCAATGGACACCGAGGTCCTTCACGGTCCGTCTTACTACGGCACGAAGTGCTTAGGCTGCTACCCCAATCAAACAGCCAACAAATAAAACTCCTGCGGTGACCAAAACGGTGACAAGGCAGGGTGCTACATCGTCACCTCCGGCAGAACCAGCGGTGAAAACTACTATGGAGCAGGCGAGGAAAGGCGTCGCTCACCACACCCCCTCAACTAGGAGCAGAGACGAGCAGTTGAAGGTGTCGCGCGAGGCCAAGCGGAAGCAGCTGGTCCGCAAATCCGCCATAGATAAGTGAGCGAAAATAGGGCACTCCAGGTGAACCTGCATCACGCCAAGGGGGCTAATCTACGATCACTCTGAAGAGTCGCCTAGAACGGCTCAGCTTCTCGATAAACATATCAAATTCTTCCCACTAAATAGATTTATTTCAAGGGATCTAACAGCTGCGCTGTTGGACATATCCACTGCGCTGGTTGTGTAGCGGCTCTTTGACTACTGTCGAGCCACAAACAGGCAATTTATTGTCGGTTGTGATACAAACGCGCATCACACCATTTGGGGCAGCAGCGACAATAATAAAAGAGGTGTCTTTTTTATTACATTCTTCAAGCTCAGCTTGATATAGATGGATGCAAACCTATAAGGCAGGAGGTACTAGACCTTACTTTAGCGAGAATAGAGGGGGCGCATTTCGCTTGGAACTGGCGGTTTTCTGACGAGGCGCCTCTCTCTGACCATCAACATATTCGTTTTGAATTGACGGGTGCCTCGGACATTCTGTCCAAGGTCTTCCTCCCGAGAAACATCGATTGGCTCATTTATAATCGTTTAATCAAGTCTAAAGTGAGCAGTCTTCCGTCAGTTGTTGACTCTATCTGGCGGCAGATTTGTTCAAAGAGATTCTGATTAGTTCATACCACGAAAGTACCACCACTTGTACTACCTAGGGGTCTCGTAAAATTCCTTGGTGGTCTGATAGGTTGATGGGAGGTCTATCGTTCCTCACTCACCGGTTATAACAAACTCATTCGACAATCCAAGCGTGACTCGTCTTCATAAAGTGATCACAAAGGATAAGTCAAATGATATCGGCCTCTGGAAAAAAACCAAATGGGGACTTCACAGAAAGCCGTAGGGAAACATTAGAACTTCTGCTACAAGTTATTTTCCCTGGCTCTATAATTCAACAATCAGGTGTGATTCCTTCTATTGTTAACCGCTGGGTGTCTAACAATAGGCAATGTAGCTTATCAGGTGTCGTCATGGACAAAGATAAAGTCATTTGGACAATAATGTCCTTCCAATCTTTTAAGTCTCCCGGGGAAGATGTCATTTTTCCTGCCTTGCTCCAAAAGTGCCTAGACTCAATAATTGACCCACTTATCTATCTAATGAGAGCCAGCTTCAACTTGGGATATATTCCGCGATCATGGAGAAAGGTGATCGTTGTACTTATTCCTAAGCATGGTAATAGACCCATGGACTCGGCAAAATCTAATAGACCCGTTAGTCTTTCTTCCTTTATTCTCAAAGCGATCGACCGCCAAGTCAGACACTTCATTGAATCCCGTTCTCCTCATACAAAAAAATAAGTTCGCCTATATGAAGGGGAAATCTACAGTAGGCGCACTTCACACCCTGGTCAGTGGCGTTGAGAGAGCCTTCCAATCTAAGGAAACAGTTTTGTGCGCTGTCCTTTATGTGGAGGGTGCTTTTGATAACATTGGCTTCGGTTCCATCACTAGGGCTCTTTCCCGACCATCGCGTGGGTCAAATTAATGCTCAATCAACGCGATATCTCGTCCTATCTGGGAGGCGAATCGGTTGACATGAAGGCCATCAAGGGCTGTCCTCAAGGGGGCGTTCTCTCCCCTCTGCTTTGGTCACTCGTAATAGATGATCTCCCAACTGAGCTTAGCTCGTTGGGTTACATTGTCATCAAATACGCAGACGACCTAGTTATTATGGTCTCTGATAAATTTCGGCGTACGCTCTCTAAAGTGATGTGCTCGGTTCTTCAAATTGTAACAAACTGGTGTTTTACAGAGGGCTCAGCATTAATCTTCAGAAGGCAGTTCTGGTCCCTTTCTCAAGACGTCACAAACTTGACATTGGCCCTGTTTATATTAACTGCACTGTCTTGTGTCTTTCCGACGAGGTCAAGTATCTAGGGTTAATCCTGGATAAAAGAATAAGTTGAAATTCCCATACTAAGACTGCTTTCAATAAGCCTAACTTTGCTTTGTGGACCTGTAGGCGTTTTTTTGGGGAAACTGGGGTTTAACACCCAAAATCATCTTCCGGGGTTACACCTCTATGGTTATACAAATCTTCAACTATGCCTCCTTCATCTGGTGGCCAATGTTGCTGCAAATCATCACGGTTGGTTTAAATCATGGAACACGTAACGCCATCTATTGAACATTGATAACATTAGAAAGGTACAGGTCTCACCTTTCAAACGCAGCCAACTTCATGTAAATTGGTTGACCGGTTAAAAAGTTACTCGCTTTTTAATGACAGTATATTTTGTGCTTCTGTCGTAAAAATACGTGAATTTTTGATGAATTTTTCGTGAGTTCTTCGTGAATTTTTGATGAAAAAACAGAATTGTGTCATTGACCACCCTCCGTACTTTCCTGATCTATCACCATTCGACTATTTTCTGTTCCCTAAACTCAAAACTGTCATGAAAGGAGGGTTTTACGATGATTTTCCAGCTATTCAATCAGCCATGACACAGGTATTAAAGAACATTCCTTAAAAAGCGAGTAACTTTTTAACCTGTCAACCAATTTACATAAAGTTGGCTGCGTTTAAAAGGTAAGCCCTGTTATGTTATCAACGTTCAATAGATCGCCATTCCATTACTTAAACAAAAAGTCTCCTTTGAAATTGAACATACTGTGTATATATAGTACATCGAAAATAAGAAGACGGGTATTTTATTTTTTTAATCGGATAATATTTGATGGTGCCCCTAAAGTTTCCCATGCATTTTATATGGGAAAATAGCTCTTTTTCATAGATTTCAAATTCACTTTATTTTTGCTATTATAAAGTGCTTACAATTGATTTCTATAATAAATAGTTAAGAGTTTATGTATACAATAACCTTTTCAGCTTAAACATACGCATACAAATAAACATTTGACTTGGAACTAAATATAATGTATGAATGGAGAAAAAAAAATAGAGAAAACCCAATTTGATATACTTAAGATTAAAAAGTGTAGAAAGAGAAGAAAGAGGAAATACTTGATCGTGAATTGAATCAAGACATTTATTACAATAGTTATGTGTTAGACGACGAGTTCTATCGTATACTAACTCTACATTAGCTAGTTGGTAAATGTTTTGCGTGGAATGATGCCATGGCAGACTGTGAATCATTTTTAATATTTTATTTTGGGCTACTTGCAGTTTTTTACAGTGACAAGTAGCAATGATACCCCAAGCAGGATCAGCATAGAAAATAATAGCTCGAAATATTGTTTTAAAAATTAGCATTTTATTATGCAGACTGAGACGAGAGTTTCTATTAATAAAAAGGTAAATTGCTCTGATCAGAACGTTTACTTTATTAACTATATAAGATATATGGTCTTTAAAAGTTAACTTGATCACGCAAAAATATCTAATTTTTGCTTCCCACGGAATATTAGTATTGTCTAGTATAATACTAGTTTGTGGCAAGAATATTGAATTGCGTTTCCTGCTAAAAAATATAGCTTTCGTCTTTTGTGAGTTGATCAGTATTTTCCATTTTAAAAAATAACGTTTGACAGTATTTAACCTCAGTTGAAGGTTGGATATAATATCAGAAGCAAGAACTCCACAGCTAATAATAGCGGTGTCTTCAGCAAAAATTGAAACAGTGCAACCAGTTAACTGTGGGAAATCTGCAGTGAAAATGTTATACAGCAGTGGTGACAGACAGGATCTTGTGGGCAACCCGCAGTGATGGTAAAGGGAGTAGACTGCTCCAGGCTTAAGTACACTGAGAATCTACGTTCCATTAAATAGCTCTGAATTATTTTTACAAGCTCAGGCTGAAAATTCATGTTTATCATTTTATAAATAAGTAAGTCGTGCCAAACAGAGTCAAAAGCTGCCTTGATGTCTAATAGGACCATACCTGTTGATTGAGAACAGCTATAATTATTTTGAACTAGTTTTTGGATTCTAACTAGTGGGTGTGCTATGCTATATTCAAAGCGGATTCTAAATTGTTTTTCAGGTAGAAACTTGGTATCGTCGATGAAATTATTTAATTTTTTACGATAATTACGATAAGATTTAGGGCCTTCCGAGGGTTTGTTAGGCTTTTAGATAGGTTCTACCTTAGACGATTTCCATGTTTTTGAAAATAACTAAAGCGAAGACACGCATTGATAATTGCAGTAAGGTATCGTAAACCACGTTTGGGTAATGCCTTTAAAGAGTTGTTGTCGATTTCGTTAAATCCTAGCGATTTCTTGTTTTTTAATTTTTTAAGCAGAGAAGTAGTTTTAGACATGTTGCTGTAGTAATTGTCAGCAGGTCTGGGAAAACTGAGACCAGAGAGTTAATACAATTACTCACTTCTGCTGTTGTTTTTCAACTAAAAGTTTGAGCCAAAAAAGATCGCATTTTTTGAGCTGATGTTGAATGCAACGTAGTACCATCCTTAAGCGTTGATACAAATGAGGATTTATGCTTTATGACTTTTGCTAGATTTCAAAAGGGAGAATATCCTTTGTATAAAGATGAGAGTAATAGCCCGTTTATATTAGGCCGCGTTCGCGTTAGCGTTAAAAACTCGACGTACTCGCGTTAAATCGTATACAAAAAATATAGGCAGTTAGGTATGGGAAAAAGTCACGTTAATTTTGAACGCGACTTTCGATAACGCGCGTTCAAACCGATTTCACACCGATTTCAAACCGATTTCTCTCATCGGTTCGAATAATTTGGCAATCGTAAGTTATGCATACTTATGAAAACAGCTGACAAAGTAACCGCAAAAAATAAACACTTACATAAAAGCTTCAGCTGCATATATTCAACACCAACATCCATTCATTTAGGGTAACGATCATACCAACTATTTGACCAGTGTTTTGTATTGAATCAAAATCAACTGAAGGAAGATTTGCGTTGATGAAAATAAGCCCAATTAACATTTCTGTAGTCAAGTTTCTAACGATCCACAAACTCTGGGCGACTAAAAAAAAATTGTAATAGGAAGATGATCAGAACTTAAGTCATGAATTACAACTGCTTGGGATAACTGCTGTGGGCAATTTGATAAATAAATGTTATGGGTTGAACTCTGACTTCCACTGCTAGATGGTATATTAGTGTGGTCAAAATGGAATAACAACTGTATGTTATTTTTTTTTTTTTTTTTATAGCGAATAAATTTATTTGCAATCTATCTTTAAAAGACAATCAGCAAGTTGTTTGAGTAAAGAACAGTTGATAATGCGTTGGCGAAGCCATTATGGATAAGGAATAAAGGGATGGGGATGGGAAAAGAAAATAAACAAAAAGTAAAAATAAACATGAGTTATTGTCTCCCATGAGGGAGATCGAGCGGGTGAAACCTTTTGAGCCTTCTTATACTGGAGCTGTTGTCGAGTAGGTTGATGGTGAGTGTGTTGGTATGCATGTCGAGCCGATTTATATAAAAGGTGCTTAATCTTGATATTTCTTGGTATACCCAAGGTACCCGAGTTCCTCTCTTTGTTGGTGTGGAACACGTGAGTGTTTGACATAATCCTCAGCGCCTTGTTATAAGATGTATTTTCTCATGTAATTATTGCTAATGCAGCTAAATTTATGAATACCAGCAACAAATTGTATTTTTCTTGAAGAGTTTTTTCCAACTTGCCCACCCGAAAAGTAGAACGAAAAAATATCACTAGAGGTACCTGACCCAGGAAATACTTTAACACCGATATTTTCAATAAGCGTAGTATTTCAAATGGAAAGCAAAGTGTGTCTAATAGTATTTTTAATTAAAATGGCAATGCCACCTCCCACGGGAGCTAACGCGGTTATATTTATAGCAGTGGTAGTTTGCCAGTCTAATTGAGATATTATTATTCAGCCATGTTTCAGTTAATAGGCAGATATCTACTTTTTGGTTTTTGAGAAAATTATATAGTTCATCTTTCTTACTTTTGATGTCTCTGGTATTCCACGTAACTATATTCAACCAGTCACTCATTATGATAAGAACTTACATGCTAAGTTAGTGATAACTTTAAACTGATCAGCTTAAGTTTTAGAATTTTTTAAATTATTGATAAGTTCGAACGTTAGACTTTTTATTTCTTGAAAAGAAAATAGGTTGGCGTTACCAATGTAGCTGCTTTAAGTTATATTACAGTTTGGTCTCGAAACTGGTACTTCCTGATTAAGTGTGTTCGGACAATCAAGATCATGTAGGTAGCTCTACTTGGGCAGTCTAAAGTTAAAGCCTTGTGAGATAGCACACCTTATAACTTCGACATTACAGTCAGCAGTTTTGTGGAACAATTAGCGCAAAACGATTTGACTGAACAGCGGTTTGAGCCATGTGCGAACATCTGACAGTTTAGCATTGTGTAATTCTATTGCTATTTTGTCGTTGAAAGTACCATTTAACTTTTAAATAGTGCGGAGATCATTAATTGTAATTGACTTTTTTTCAAAATATATAACGTAGAGAATAATGGTGCTGTTGGTTTGCCTTTTTCTTTCCACCAACTTAACATTAAGGCAACTGAGCCCCATACATTCGAAGTCTGATTTTTGATTCAGTTGTAGTTTGAGACCAATAGAAATTTTTCTTATTGAATAAGTATTCATAGTCAGCGATTTGCAGAAAGTATAGAGGTATTCAATTGAACTTTTAATCACTCTTATAGGAGGCACATACACTTTTGATATTTTTGTTATAATTTGTTCAACTTCATTGTCACCGTTATCTGCATCAATAGTTTGAAGCGGGGAGAAATAGTTTTGTTCAGCAGCCGCGCACTTACCAGTGTCTATTGTTCTTTTTTTTTTCTTACGGTGAGCTCGAGTCATATGCATTCAAAATCAAATTTTCGTTTAATTTTGTAAAGTTTATTTCTTTTTTTTTTTTTTTTTTGTGATATTTTCTATTGTTTTATAATAAAGAATAATTTGAAATTGTTTTTTTTTTTTTTTTTGCAAGAAGTAGAATCTGCGACAATCCGCGAATCAATAACGCTATCCGTTCGCTTTAGGATTCCAATCAATAATGATTTTTCGTAGATTTTAGTGTAGAAACCTGAGAGAATATCTTTTAAACTGATAAGTGTGATTCTCTTAATAAATGAAGTTAGAATTATATAAAATCAATATTTTTAAATTTTTATATATTAATTTTTATATAGGAAAATGAAATACAATACTTTTTAATACTTTTTATTTCTTTAAAAGAAATTAGTTTTTAAAAATTAAATAATTAATGTTGGGATGTTATTCTATGGCCGATTACGAAGAGAAATATCGTTATCCGTTTTAATATATTAATTTTCCAGGTTTCTACATTAAATCTACGAAAGAGTGATTTTTTCCCACGAAAAATAAAAGGAAACTTCAGGGGCTTTGCGGCACCATTAATTATTACCCGACTTAAAAAAAAATACGGGTCTTCTTCTTATTTTCGATATAGAACAAACCTACGGGGTGAGCGCATAAACATTTTGTAAAAAATATTTTCCATACAATTTTGAACCACCCTAATGCACATACACATTTCGTGTTCTTGATCTCTTTTTCTCCTTATGTTTTCAGCATTCTTTGACTTCTTTATATTTGGATATGGTTTTATTATACCCAGAACACGCGTAAGTGTAAACAAAAAAGATTCATTGAGAATATATATTAGCGAAAATCTACCGTGTTTTTCTTCATAGATTTTTGTGATATACGATTGCGTTTTGCTTGTAAATTTTTTTTTTGCCGGAGCTTCTGTGTCCATCCGACACAGTTGACCAGCCAGACAGCCTTTGTATTGGATGTACCTGACTATGTCGATGTCGGTATAAAGCTCGTACAGCTCATCGTTCGTGCGCATACAGACGTCATTTCCCACTCTAACTGGACCAAAGATTCTCCGAAGTATCTTCCTCTCAAATACGCCCAACGCCGACTTATCCGATTCTGTCATGACCCATGCTTCTGAGCCATACATTAGAACTGGCATTATCAGCGTCTTGTAGAGTTGAACCTTTGTTTTTCTGGACAGCACTCTACTTTGCATCTGCTTACCGAGACCAAAATAGCTACGGTTCGCAAGAGTGATTCTTCGTTTAATCTCCTGACTGATGATGTTGTCGTTGTTTACATCTGAGCCCAAATAGATGAAGTTTTCTACAGCCTCAAAGCTGAAGTTCTCTGTACTCAAAGACCGTCTGCGACGTGCAGATTGCCTGCGAGTGGATACCAAGTACTTCGTCTTGTTCTCGTTGACCGTCAGTCCCATAGGACGACATTCTTTTTCGATGTCTGAGAACGCGCCGGTGATCGCTGGAGCATTTTTGCCGATTATATCCATGTCGTCGGCATATGCGAGCAGCATAGTTTCTTTGTGGTCGATGTTTGGGCATTGTTTCAGGATGTACTCCATCAGGAGGTTGAAAAAGACACACGACAATGCATCGCCCAGCCTCTCTTGGTGTCGAAGGGGTCGGAGAGATCTTTACCGACCCTGACAACGCTTTGGGAATTTTCCAGCGTCATCATACAGAGGCGGTAGATTTTGGACGGGATTTTAAGATCAGTCAATGCTTTGAAAAACTTTGATCTGATTGGCGTGTCGAAAGCGGCTTTGAAGTCGACAAATAGGTGGTGTGTGTCGATGTTCTTCTCTTTGATTTTTTCTTCTTTTGTCTAAAACTGCACTTATATTGTCCAACTATACGTCCTACGTACGGTTTCAGTCTATTGCATTGTATTTTGTATGCGATAGAGAGGAGACTTATCCCGCGATAGTTTGCGCAGACTGCAAGTTCTTCTTTCTTAAAAACTGGGCACAGGATATAAAGGTTCCAGTCATTATGCATACGCTCACCAGTCCATATTTTTCACAAAAGTTGATGCATACATCCAATCAAATTTTCACCGGCGGTCTTAAATAACTCTGCGGGTAGTTCGTCTGCGCCTGCTGCTTTGTTTTTTTTAAGCCTTTGTATATCTTCTAAGACCTCGTCAAAGTCTAGGGTTCCACAGTAATCCCTTCGGGCCTTGTTTCTGCTACCCATCATTTTAATCTCCTCCATTTCACGCCTTTCTAAATCTCTTTTCGTGTTGCTCACGCCTGCAGAGTTCGTTGTCTTGCTATATGTATCTCTGCTGTAGCAATGCGACATTCCTCATGTTAGGACCTCTGTACGCTCATGCATTAAGCACATGAGCATATACTTAGGTCGCCACTGCGCCATGTTGCCTTGTGAATTTCTCGATGTGGGAATCTGGTACTACTTATGATCATGTTTTTGCCCGCAGCAAAGTCGATTAGCATTTCTCTATTACTGTTGGTGGTGTCATGTAAGCTAATTTTAGCGATGGTTAAGCGAAAGAACTCACCTTTTTCAATCTTCCATCTTATCTATAACTTTTGACGGGGCATGTACACATATAAAGCCAATGTTGAAATATTTAGCTCTGATGCGCATCGAGGCGAGACATTCATCTACAGCTGTAAGCCTGGAGACGAGTGCGTGTAGTTTCCTACTAACCACGAAGCCACATCCAAATATGTGTTGCCTCTCATGGCCACTGAAGTAAAAGTCACAGGTTGCTAAAGGGTGTAGCCGGGTTTTCATGTAAAAAGTGCCCCCAACGATATTGAATATCCTTAAATGAGGTTCGATAGCCCTTGATTTGAGAAATATTTCTGTATACTTAGTTTTCCGATATCGGCGATATTAAGGAACATATAGCGACAAACATGTTTTTAGTTTTTATTTTTTTTTCTGCTCACTCAGTTGAAAAAAAGTTTTTTATGAAAAATCTTTTATTTTCTTAAAATTCATATGTATCTTTAAAAATTTTTAAAAAATTTTTCGGTCAAAAATTCTATCAAAATTTTTTTTTTAAAGATTTTAATTGATGCTTTTACCATGATACTTTAAAGATTTGGTGGAACATATTTTTAAAAATTAAAAACCAAAAATTAGTCTTTTTTCTATGATAGATTTCACATGCTAGCATTGCCAGCGCTCAAAAACAAGTACCATGCACATAGGCATATTGCGTTCTCACTCTCTTTCTCTCTTTATGTTCTCAGCGTTCTTTGACTTCTTAAAAAAAATATTAAAAAAAATGCTTAATTTTATTATTTTAAAAAAAAAAAAAAAAAATTAAAAAAACATTTTTGAAAAGTAATAAATGTAGCTTTTAAAAAAAAAACCATATCACAAATATCTATAATGAAAACAGGTATATTTTCATACATTATTAAAAAAAAATAATATACCCAATATGTTTTCTTTCCAAAATTTTTTTTTTTTTTTTTATATTTTCGGACACGCGTGGTGTGAACGAAAAGAATTCATATTAGGATTAAATGATCGAACCTCATTTAAGGATATTCAATATCGTTGGGGGCACTTTTTTACATGAAAACCCGGCTACACCCTTTATGCAGCAGTGTTCCATCGCATTTACTGGATAGCAGTAATGTCTGCTCTTAAGTTGTCGAAAGTGGCAATATATCGTGATCCTCACATCGTCAAAATGTTTCGGGGTCATTATATGATTTTGCTCTAACGGTAGTTGGGGTCTCATTTAAATTGTAATGATGCACTTAGTCCTGAAAAAAATAACGTTTCTTCTAATATAACTTATATAGTTGAAACATACTTTTTTGAAGGCGTATTTTACTAAAACTCCATACAATCTCTAATAAAAACTTAAGAGATTTGAAACCAATCCAAAGAAAATTGAGTGACAGCTTGAAATCTCTATTTGTTGGAACTAGGTTAGTAGAGATTTCTCTGTAACCCCCCGTAAAATGTATATTTTGCTACAAGCGCCACAACAATACTAGGCAGTTCAATAAGTGTTTTATCGCTAGGATTATACCGATTTTTTTTTAGATCTGGCATCTATCAAAGAGTACATGTGAAAAGTGTGTAAGCACGTAAAAAAAAAAAATTCTTGTTTTTACATTTTTACATTTTTTTATCATTAAATTGTAAATTTAAACCTACGAAATTTCTAGAAGAAATTCGTTTGTTTGTCTACTTTGTTGACACATAAAATTTTCAAAATTTTATATATGGTGGAACGTACTTTTACACAACAAAAAATAAAAATAACTCGTTTTCCTATGATTAATAACACAAGCTAGCAGTGCCAGCAGCTCAAAAATGTATGTATTCAACAGGACGGCTTAGCGTAAGGTCACCTTTGTGTGATTGCCGTCGGCAGAGCAACATTATTTTAGCGTATATTTTGTAAAATTTTTTAAATTTGCGTATTTGTTTTGAGTTTGTAATAATGAGGCCTGTTAGTTGTATGTATTGTATATTGTTGTAAAATATTATGTATAAAAATAAGTACATTCATATTGAAATGAATATTAGATTAAACAAATAATTAATTTTGTTAAAATATGTATTTCTTTTAATAGACAGCAGCAAAAACAAATACCATAAGCATATACACACTTTGTGGACTCGCGTTCTTTCTCTCTTTATGTTTATTGTTTTGTTATACCTTTTATATCTTTTTATTTCATTTACTTATTTTAATTGCAGAATCATATCATATCAATATAAAACAGAATTAGTATGGTACAAATAATTGCAAAAAGACATAACGGCATTTAATAAGGTAAAACTTTTGAATTTCATCCAAGGGGAAAACTTTAGTTTAATTAAATTCGACAATAAACATTTTTAAACAAAAAAGAACTCTTTTTGAAAATTCTAAATAAAATATCATTTATCTTCCTATATTTTTTTCTACTCCCCTGTTTTTTGTCTGTAAAAATTTTGGTAATTAGAGTTGTCATTATTTATAAAAATTTACTACATAAAATTTACTGTACAGTATATCAGTATCAATGTCTGCAAGAATGGGGCTGCAGTAATATATGCAAAGAATTTATATAATATAAGCCAAGTCAAATGTTATTACACAACCAAATTTTTTTGCACATTCAACTTCCTTCCTTCTTCCTACTGTTGCTATTGATGTCAGACTATAATAAGATATGTTGTTGTAATCCTTGATCTATCCTGAATCGATCGATGTCTTATTGGAAAAGATAACGGTATATCGAACCGAGATTCAAGCGAATGAAGTAATGAGTAGCGGCCGTCAAAAGTTATTACACACATTTTTTTTGCGTCAAAAGTAATTACACAAAACTTAAACTTGAATATCTTGGTCTCTATTGAGAAAGCAATGAAATCTTATAGTGTAGGTTGTAGGTCTCATCGAGTAGAAGAAAACAGTAGGAAGAAGGAAGGAAGTTGAATGTGCAACTATGGCTGTATATCTACTGATGTGAAATTTTGAACTTAAGCTTTTTTCTCAAATTTTTGTATGAAAATAGTTATTTTATGAATCTTATCACTTCAAGTTGGTTAACACTTCTATTGTAATCCAATATTAATGCTAAGGTGCCACGCCCATTTTTAGGTATAGTCCCCATAAGAACATTCCGCCCATTTTGTATTTTTTTTGTGAAAATAGTAATTATTTATGAATGTATTCGCTTCAAATTGGCTTAAAACACATCTAATATCATCTTTACTCTACAGATTTTATAAGGATCAGCCTACTAAAACATATAGCCCCAAACAAGGTCACCAAAGCTAACATTTTTCCTTGTTTTATTAAAATATTACTCTATCACTTAATACGTCACTGTAACATGACGCGCAGATGGGTAACATAAGTGGTTCAATAGATACCTGCGAAAGAAAATGGAATAATATTTGCCTACGTCTACTAACTAAAAAAATATTGAAGACGGTTGTTCAACCGAAGAATGAAAATTCACGACCATTTAAGAAAATTTAAAAAAAAATAAAGATAAAACTCAAAAACACTGTTTTTGATCCTATATATCTGGATAACATTAAATAAATAATTTCTAAGGCCAGATTAACATTCCGATGAAATATCTATAAGATAAGCCTAGTCAGATGCTTGAATCATTTTCGTTGTCGACCTGCGTTTTTTCAAAACACTTTTTTGTTATACTATGAAATTTATAGAGATTATCTTTGTACTTTTTAATTTTTTTTTTTTTTTTTTATAAATTTTTATTTAAAACTGTCTTAACGACAACAATTAAATGGATTTACAAAATGAGAAATAATTAATTAATTAATTGATTTTTAATTAATTTTAAGTTCGAATTTTAAATATTTTCATGCTTACTATAGTACTACGAGGTGTGTTCAAAAAGTATCGCGAATTTTGTATTTTATCAAAAATTATTTATTTATTCATGAATATCTATTATGTCCCCTTCAAAGTAGTCCCCTCCCGATAAAATACACCTATGCCAACGTTTTTCTAATCCTCTAAACATGCCAAATAGTCCCTTTCCGGTATAGCCATCAGCGCCTTCTTCGATTTAGGTTTTATCTCCTCAATCGACTCGAAACGCGTTCCCCGGAGTGGTCTCTTGAGTTTTGGGAATAGCCAGAAGTCACACGGAGCCAAATCAAGCGAATACGGTGTTTGCGGAACGATATTGGTTGGATTTTTGGCAAAAAAGTCACGAAAAATCAGAGCAGTTAAAAAAAAAATTTCAGAATTTTTGGTACCAATCAAGACTCGACACGTTTGAGGCACAAAAACATCTTTCAAAATGGTATTAATTGATCCTTTCGATACGCCAATTTCATCAGCAATGTCTCTCATAGTTAATCGACGGTGTGCAAACACTATATCTTTTACTTTTTGGATGTGAGCACCGTCCGTTGAGGTCGATGGTCGACCAGGGCGCTCTTCGTCGTTCACATCTTCTCGGCCTTCTGAGAACATTTTGTACCACCGATAAACGTTGCTTCGGTTCAAGGAAGCTTCTCCGTATGCCACAGTCAACATTCAGAATGCATCCGCGCACTTAATTTCGTTTTTCACACAAAATTTGATACAGGTTCTTTGATCCATTTTTTTTGAATAGGTAAAAACCGAAGACGATCCAAAACACGTGCAAGCAAAGCAGCTGTCAACAATTAAGTGAACATTCAAAATGGCCGAGTTTTTCGGCATAAGTGTGAGACATGAGTACCAACCTAACGCCACAAAAAAATCGAAATTCGAATATACGTAACCCGCGAAAGTTCAAAATTCGCGATACTTTTTGAACATACCTCGTATATAAATATTACTTAATTTTGTCAAACCAACAACAATTATCGATTTGATTAGACTGAATACTTCAATTTTGTGTTTTACGATGCACAGAAACGTTTTATAAATGAAACATAATTTTTGCGATTGTCGGATCACGAATAATTTGAAATATTGCGATTACGAAAGCAAGGTAGTATATTAGAAGTTTAAAATAATGTACGCCGAACCTTAATTTTTTTTTAATTTTGTCAATGCTTAACCTATTTAAGGCTGATATTACAGCCATCCAAGAAAAGCGATATATTTGGATGTGGTTTCGTCATAAATTTTCAGCATCAGCTTAATAAGTGTCCGCGCCCCGACATTGGATAAAGACGATGTGAAGAAAGATGAATTTTATGAGCGCGTAGAACGCCTCTATGAGCGCTGCCCCATGCATAATATCAAAATTGTCATTGGCGACTTCAACGCCCAAATTGGGAAAGAGGATGTCTTTCGACCATTCATTGGAAAATGTAGTCTATATGACACCACCTATAATATCCGACTGTGTAATCGATCAGTAGAAGCATATCTCCAACTCATAAAGAACGACGATGAGGATTGTCGCATTGCTAAAGCAGAGAAGAACATCGCCCATAAGCGAAAGTAACACGAGCTGTTGTTGAGCGAATTCGAGAAAAACGGAAAGAAGAAATACGCTAAGTTCAGATGATGTACGACAGAAATGAAGCTCGAACAACTAGCAAAGAATCAAGTGTTTGACCGAATGTTATAAGTCCGGAGCCTCTTTCTGTAAAGATGCACATGGAAAAGTTGTGACCGATTTCAGGAGTAACTTATGTTATGGAGGAACCATTATGATAAATAAATAGGTCCCCCGACCCAGACTAGGTTTTGGAAGCTATACGAAGGCTTAGAAATAACAAAGCGGCAGGCGCGTACGAAATACCCATAGAGTTATTTGAGAACGCCGGCGAATATGCAAAATATGGAGTTGTGAATGCATGCCCAGTGACTGAAACGTAAGTGTGCTTTGCCCAATCCTTAAGAAAGGAGTCCCCGCAGTCTGCGCAAACTATCGCGGTATAAGTCTCATATCAATCGCTTATAAAATCCTATCTGGCGTATTGTGTAATATACTGAAACCGTGCGTAGAAAGTATTGCTGGACAATGCCAGTGAGGTTTTAGACCGAAGAATTCAACCACCGACACCATATTTACACTACTTCAGATCCTGAAAAAACCAAAGAAAATCCAATTGACACACACTATCTGTTTGTCGACATCAAAGCAGCCTTCGAAACGCCAATAAGATCAAAGTTTTTTAAAGTACTGACTGAACGTCGTATCCCTGCCAAAATCGTTCGCCTCTGTATGATGACGCTGACAAACACCCAAAGCGTAGTCAGGTTAGGTATAGGTCTCTCCGACTCCTTTGAAACCAAGAGAGGCTTCAAACAGGGCGATGCGTTGCCCTGCGACTTCTTCAATCTAATAATCGAGTTAATACTATTCAAGTGCCCACACGTCTATTTTTTTGTACATCTGTCTACAACAACATTTAGTACATATTATAACATCGATATAGGAATTTAATTAATTTAAAAGAACAATTTCTTTAAATTATAATTAAAACAAAAAATAGATCTATGAATCTATCGTGAATAACATCGTGAATAACAATTTCTTAATTAAATAAGTTTGCGCTTATTGATAGTTCGGTAAGTCAGCTGGTCGAATTCTTTTTTAGACGTCGTCTACTAGTTAACTCTAGTATAGGTAAGTTACACATTTCGTTGTTAGAATGAGCCAGGATTCTGATATGGTAGCTTCTACTAACTGCTACTATTTCTTCTTTAACAGTCTTTATATTCAGGTCTCTGTGTATATCAGCGTTGGAAATATACCATTCCGCTGTTGTGACTTGTCGAAGTATTTTTTGACTGCTGCCTTTGTATAATATTGATGTTTGATGTTTTTGATGTGCCCCAAACTTGAAGGCCGTAAGTCCAAATTGGTTTTATGATGCTTTTGTATAGTAGAAGTTTATTGCTCATAGAGAGTGTCGCGTAATCTGAAATGTATTTATTTTGTAAGCCTCTAGTACAAACTAGTGACTATAAGTTGTCGCAACCAGCACTTGGAACAAGTTGGACTCGGAGAAAAAGAAGTGAATACGTCAAAGTTAATTTGAGTACTGATTTTATTTGTGAAAATTTCATGTTTATATACAATTTCTAATTCTAAGGGTTACATGCATTTTTTCATACAACAGCAAGAAATACATAAAAAAGAATATTTATGAGGCTATAAATGTCTAAAACAGTGACAAACCAAAAATGTTTTAAATTACATGGTATACTTAAATTTAACAGTATTCTAATACAATTACATTAAACGATAAGGGTAAACATTATTCTAAGTACATGTGGTGTATTGATCATTAATGCTCAGTCTGAGTGTGGGAAGGACATCGCTCGGCAAGGTAGTTTCGGATTACATATTCTACACGTCGCTCAGTGTGATCATAAAAACGCCTTGTTGCTGTAGGATATCTTGAGTAGTACTTTTATTTGTTTTTTATGTGTTTCACGTGTCGCTCAGAAAGATCATAAAAACGGCTTGTCGCTGCAGGATATCAGTTTGTGTATTCTGCGTGTCACTCAGTGTGATCATAAAACGTCTTGTCGCATCTGGATCTTGTGTAGCACTATCGCATATTAAATACGATAACACACGGACAACACGTGTATTTATTTGGATAGTCAATGAACGTCAAACATACTCCCGGCCGTTGAATATTTGTTCAACTATCACTTATATTGATTCTGTAAGGATGAGGGTTGAGCTGAACTTCTGTGTGACTCTGGGTATTGTTTGTAGATTTATGTTTTTGCTCCCAATATTTTAAAAATATGTATCTGGCTGCAAATATTAATGAAATTGCTAATGCAATATACGAAACAATGTGATGATGTTCGATGGCATTAATTTTGTGTGGCAGCATATATTCGTTGAGTGGCAAAAGCGTCTTCCTGATGTTTGCTAATTCTTTGAATCCCATCTCAGCATCATGTATCGTTGAGTTCTCATCTGGTTTTCTTGTAGTAGAGATGTTTAATTGTAAATCTCCGAAGTGAGCATACGACGAATGCATTGACGTGACAGTATAATTGTAACCAGAAACTGTAATGGTTGGATTGCGAATTGTGCAACTGGGATCCAATACCAATAATCCTGAATGTTGAAGTTTTATGTATGATGTTCCATCGAGGCAAACGGCAGAAAGATCCATTGGAGAATGTGTTGAAAAAATCCATTGATTTTTATGATGCATGTTATACCAAGCAAATGTTTTGTTTGAATGTACTAATTCACAATCAGGTGAAGTCTTATTGTTGAGTAATTTGAATTCGCAGCTGCTGTCCATTGAGAATGTTGCTTGCTTATTGTAACAAATATATTCATTATTTGCTATTGTCTGACAGTTTTTGAAATCAGTTTCAGTTAGTCCAACAAACTGATCTTTATGATTATTGACAGCCACAATTGGTATGTTTATCTTAAACATTGTCATTCCTGCTTCATTAATGATAGGTATGGGAACTAAATTGTATACCTCAAAAGACTCAGCTGAGACTAGTGGAAGTGCTATCTTAAATATAACATATTTTCCAACTACAGTTCCTTCTGTCTTCATTAATTTGTAAAGTTCGAGGATATTGGTTTTTGTAGGAATTGTTTGTCCATAATGTAATTGATCCTTTATTTGGTGTAATTGCTCTTGTAGTTGGCGTGGAGAAATCAAAAGAGGACTTAATGTATTATGTCGAACATCAGTCAAGACCTTTATGATTTCAGATTGAATTCTTTGAAGATTAGCTGCAATTAATGTAAGCTGTGTCGAAAGCGTCATGTACCATTGAAATAAATGAAAAATGTCCTTTTCAGTGGCCATCTTATTTATTTGTTTTTCCATTTGGTCAATCCTCGTTGCAATAGTGAGTTCATTTCGCTTTACCACATTTATAGTAGAATCAATCATGGATGTTTGATTCTTTAGTAATACCAACAGATGTTGCTCATTGGCTTTTACTTTTTCGATTGTGTCAGCCATTTCCTTTGCATATGTGGAATCCAATACCCCAAATAAACTGCTGGCAATATTTCCAACTATGTCTAATGGAGCTCTACGAGTTCTGGTTGATTTTAGCAAATCATTTTCAGTTTTTAATTCATTTTCTATATGTTGAAAATGTTGCGCCATCGCGTTACAAGCAACTGTTTTTCGTAGATCAGAGCACATTTGACCAATCCTTGCAGTACCAATTGAAAAAGTTTCAACATCATGCCAATATGACTCCAAATCATAATATGAAATTATTGTCCACTCTGCAATTGCCAATCTAGTGGTTCCTATGTTTTCATAGAAAATGCCAGGCTGTTTTCCAAAACTTGTTATGTTAATAGATTTTGCAAGTGCCAATGGCAATAACAAAATCATTACTAGCATTGACGTAATTACAGATGACTGTGACCAAATCTTTGATTTTCGTTTTGGTTGAGTTTCATTAGATGGCTGATCGATCCCTGTGTCTTCGTCATCAATTGGATGTTTGTTTGAAGATTCATCTTCTGGTAGTAACGGTGCTAGCTTATGTATTGGCCGTTTATACGATCCATTTGCAGTTCTTACATCAGCAACTCGAATAAAATTGTCCGGACCTGGATAAACCTTGATGACACGTCCCATAGGCCATTCCTTAACAGGTACGTTATCTTCCTTCATTAAAACAAGATCCCCTATTTTGATATTTACTGATGATCTTTTCCATTTTTGCCGTTGTTGAAGTCCTTGCAGATATTCTCGTGACCATTGTGTCCAGAATGTATGTTTTAATTTTGATACTAGCTCCCATCGTTGTACCAAGAATTTAGGTTGTTGGGATGGATTGTCATCAATTTGCGAAGCCGTCGGTCCACCATTAATAAAATGAAACGGAGTCAACGCAGTGAAATCATTTGGATCATTCGATATTGGTGTTAAGGGGCGAGAATTCAGTATCGCCTCAATTTCAATGATAACAGTTTCCAATTCTTCATATGTTAGTGATGCGGTGGAGAAGTTCTTTAATAATAAATGTTTTGCAGATTTAACTGCAGCTTCCCAAAGACCGCCGAAATGGGGTGCACGAGGTGGAATAAATTTAAATTCAATACCTTTTGAGGTGCAAAATTCGGAAATCCCGTTCTGTCCCTTTTCCGAAAATACGGTTGATTTTAATTCCTCCAACATATTTTTTGCACCCACAAAATTAGTTGCATTGTCACAGTGTAGAATCTGGCACATTCCACGCCGACCAATGAACCGTTTTAATGCACCGATGAACGCTTGCGTTGACAGATCTGTGACAAGTTCCAAATGGACAGCCTTCGTAGCAAAACAGCAAAAAACTGCGATATAGGCCTTGTGAGGTTTTTTTCCTCTAATTTTATAGTGGATTGAAAATGGTCCGCAATAGTCCACTCCGGCATGAAGAAATGGTCGAGCAGGAGTAACGCGTAATGGAGGTAAATTTCCCATCATCTGATTGAACATTTTAGGTCTCCATTTTATGCATTTAACGCAATTGTGGACTATATTGCGTACTAAGGTTTTGCCTTTAATCACCCAATATTTTTGCCGTGTAAAACCCAATAAGGATGTTTCGCTGCAATGTAAATTTTCTTCATGTATTTGTCGAACTATTAATTTGACAATGGGATCATTGTACGGCAGGAGCATAGGATGCTTGGCATCAAATGACAGTTCAGACGCTTGCAAACGACCTCCAACACGAATGATTGAATCCTTGTCCAAAAATGGTGTTAAAGAGCTAATTGAGCTGCTTGTATCAACTGCTCCATTTTTACGTAGTTGTTTAATCTCATTCGAGAATTCTGTCCTTTGAATATTTCGAATGATTATTTTTCTGGCTCTTTCAAGTTCTTCAACTGATGGTTGTCCAGAATTCTTTTTTATTTTTGCAGAAACGCATCATATAAGCTACAATCCGGAGTAACTTTTTAATTGAATTAGAGTGATGAATTGTGTATAAAATATCTGATTGCGTAGTTACAGTAGTAACAGATGATTTTTTGAGCTCCAAAACCTGAGCCTCAATGTTTGGACTTATAAACCTTGCTGGCCATTCAGTTTCAGAACCATGCAAGAAAAGAGGTCCATGTTGCCAAAAGCTATTGGAGCTTAACCTTTCTGCTGTTGATCCTCGAGAAAGTATATCTGCTGCATTATGTTGTGATGGAACGTGGCGCCATTGACGTGGAAGAGTTGTATCTTGAATTTTCGCTACTCTATTAGCCACAAACGTATGATATGATGTCGCAGAAGCGTTTATCCAAGCTAATACTATACTTGAATCTGTCCAAAAATATGATGTAGCTATATCCAGCTGAAGATCTTTCGCCACTCGATGTGCTAATTCTGAGCCTAGTACGGCAGCGCATAATTCTAGCCTTGGTAATGTTTGTTTGGCTAAAGGTGCAACGCGAGTTTTAGCGCACAAAAGATTGACTGATATGCGTTTATTTCTGTAAGTTGCTCTAACGTATACCGCAGCTCCGTAAGCCTTTTCTGAAGCATCCACAAATATATGTAACTCCCGTGTAATAGGAATTTGTCCTCCATATATGTGACGAGGAATCATACAATTGTTTAATGATTGGAGATCTTCTCGAAACTTTATCCACTCCTTTTGCTGGCTTTCAGGAAGGGTTTCATCCCAATCACTTTTTTGTTCCCACAATTGTTGCATAAATATTTTTCCTTTTACAATGACTGGGGAAAAAAGTCCAAGAGGATCGAAAATTTGTGCGAGTTCTGAAACTACAACCCGTTTGGTTATGGTTGTCTTCGTACAAATTTGAGCTCGACCAACTAACGTATCAGTTTTCGGCATCCAGATCAGGCCAAGCGTCTTTAGTTGGTAATTTTCTTGCATGTCGAATATGTTGACATTAGACACAATGTCTTCACGTGGCAATTCTTCTAGTAGTTGCATATTGTTAGCACACCATTTTCGGAGTTTAAATCCAGAACTTAACAATAAATTGTTCAATTCCTTTTGTTTTCGGGTAACTTCCTGCAATGAATCTCCTCCAGTAAGGCAATCGTCAACATAAAAATCGTCCCGCAGTGTCAACGACCCAAGTGGATACTCTTTATTTTTAATGGATGCTAAATGTTGTAAGCATTTTGTTGCCAAATATGGAGCTGACGTTGTTCCATACGTTACAGTCTTTAAACGATAAACTTTCAGCTCCTCAGACGGATCGTTTCTCCAAATTATCAGTTGGTGGAACTGATCATGTGGATTCATCCAAACTTGTCTGTACATTTTTTCAATGTCTGCGGTAAAGACGTATTTGTGTGTTCGGAAACGCAATAATATTGAGAATAGTTCGCTTTGGACTGTGGGACCTGAATAGAGAATTTCATTCAATGATCTGCCTGAAGTTGTTTTGGCAGAAGCATCAAAAACTACTCTGAGCTTCGTAGTTTCACTATCAGGTTTTAATACACAGTGATGTGGTATAAAATAGTGTGAATTTGGAATATCGTGGGGATGAACCAACTTCATGTGTCCCAATGCTTCATATTCCTTCATAAATTTTATGTATCCAGTCTGAAGCTCTGGATTACGCATTAGTTTCTTTTCCAATGCCAAAAAACGTCGTGTGGCTAATTCTCTGGATTCTCCTAATGATGTGGCATGATCAGCAAATGGAAGTCGCACTATAAATCTTCCATCTGATGCCTTTTGTAAATTTTGTATAAAATGTTTTTCACATCGCTCTTCATTTGGCGTGCGTGTGATATTGGTGGGTTCCAAATTGTCCAGTTTCCAGAACTGTTCAATTAAATTGTGAGTTTCATTAGATTTAGTTGAAACTGCACAAACTGCTGCCATGGTGGTCGCCGTGTTGACCTTACCAGCTATAATCCATCCGAATTCAGAATTTTGTAGCCTAGGCAAGTTTTTGTGAATAGTTATTTGCTCAGGACGCATTAAAGCAAAATAATACTCAGCACCGAGTAATAAATCTATTTTTCCCGGTTTATTAAACAAAGGGTCCGCTAAGTTGATATTCTTAGGGAAACTCCAAGAAGCGTCAATATATTGTGACGGTTGATCTGCCATTATATGTGGCAATACAAAAGCTTCAACTCTTGTTGAAAAATCATTGTTTATTGATTTTACAATAATATTTACACGAGTTTTAGCAATTTTAGGGTTACCGCCAACACCTTCGATGCGCAGTGATGAGTCGTATAACTTCAATGAAAGCTTCTTGACTAGTCTCTCTGAAATTAGGCTTATTTGTGAACCTGAGTCAAGAAGAGCGCGTGCATTGCATGTTTGTCCATTATTTCCCTGAACGAATACACGCGCAGTGGCTAAGAGAACGTAATCCTTTGAGTTCCCATTTGTAGATGCCACTGTTTTAGTATCCAAATGTAACAAAGTGTTGTGCTTTAGGTTACATTTGGTACAATTCCGCCAATTGCACTGTTTTGCTGAATGGTTTGGTTTAAAACAATTTACGCAAAGCTTATGTTTTTGAACCCAATTCAGACGTTCTGCAGCTCCTTTCATCCGAAAACCTTCGCATTGATATAGTTGGTGGTTAAATTGATTGCAAAATTGGCATAATGATTTCTTTTCTGTGGTGGTTACAGAACAATTTATTTTTTCTTTTGTTATTTGCTTGCCACCTATTGCTTCCAGAGCAAGAAATCTTTGTTCCAGAAAAGCAAGAAATTTGTCGATTGGTTGCATCTCTTTAGTGTTTTGTATTGATTGTTCATACAAAGTAAGAGTGTGTCGATCCAATTTTTTTGTCAGCATATATAGAAGAATTGGATCCCATGTTTCAGTGTTAATGCCAATATTCTTCAAAGCTGCTAGACTTTCACGAATTTTGTCATGAAAAGTCTTTATCGATTTCGAATCGTTTGTGACTGTCGACTGATCCAGAAGTTGGTGTAATATTGCTGTATTCATTACACGTTTATTGTCGAAGCGCTCTGTCAGCATAGTCCAAGCTGTATCGTAATTGGCTTCAGTCAATGAAAGATGACGTATCAGTCTTTCAGCCTCTCCTGAAACGTTTGTTTTCAGGTACCACATCTTTTGAATAATGGGTAATGATGATTCATGGATCATCGTATTGAATATATCATGAAATTGTTGCCATTTCAGATAATCCCCATCAAATTTTGGAATCGAAATTTTCGGCAATTGAGCTATTGCTGGCGTTATTCCTGTTGATGGAAAACTAACATTTAAATCTGATTCAACTGCTAGTTTAAAATTGGTAACAGCTGTTTCAGCAGAGATAAATTGATTTGTATTGTATCCTAGGCTTATAGGATCATCAAATTCTCTATATATTTCAAAATGTAGTTTTGAAATTTTGTTCCAATACTCCTCAATAGAGGGTTTTAAATGGATTCGATTTGTTGGAGTTATTTTGCTGATTGTCCGTGACAATGCCTCCAAATATGCATTTTGTTCTCTAATGCATGGACGAATTTTTTCTTGATCTCCACGATTTTCCGTTACTTCATGTTGAAGTAACGAAATATTATTGTTGAATTCTTCCATTAATTCAGTCACAATTTTTGCTATACTTGAGAAATAATTTGTCTCAAAATAGCTGTGGGATATTGATTGCCCAGCCAAAATTCCACTAAGGTCCTTGTCGCCTTGAGCAAATCTATCCCAGGCTTTCGTTAACTTTGTTTTGCGATCTTCAAAGTAACCTGCCCTTTGCTTTCTATCAGCAGGATCTTTTTTGTAGTTCCTGTATATCGATTGGATTTCATCTCCAATATTCGCTTGTTGCGTAAGAAGCAATTCCATTTTATCATTGGATGCCATATTGTGTTTTGGATTTGTTAACAACCGATTTTCTGCGTAGATGAGTTAATATGTGTATATCGTATTTAATATAGTCGCCAAGTTGACTAAATGAAAAGTTATTAGCTTAAAATTTCTGTTCCTGACCCGTTGGAGGTTAATTGTTTGCTGTTAGCAAGATGTGCCTCTACTCACACCAAAAGTGGTCAAAGGTAACAGATGTATTTTAAGCTAAATGTCTGGTTTGTATTCTACCAGTTATTTTGAAATTCTGATCGCCTTGTTGACCAGTTAATCTATTTTATTTTATTTTCTTACTGTAAACAGTTAAGATAATTTGTTTAGACCTTGTTTCGGAAAGATGTTTAAATTTTTTCCAAATCAAGATCACGTCGGGGTCACCAAAAATGTCGCGTAATCTGAAATGTATTTATTTTGTAAGCCTCTAGTACAAACTAGTGACTATAAGTTGTCGCAACCAGCACTTGGAACAAGTTGGACTCGGAGAAAAAGAAGTGAATACGTCAAAGTTAATTTGAGTACTGATTTTATTTGTGAAAATTTCATGTTTATATACAATTTCTAATTCTAAGGGTTACATGCATTTTTTCATACAACAGCAAGAAATACATAAAAAGAATATTTATGAGGCTATAAATGTCTAAAACAGTGACAAACCAAAAATGTTTTAAATTACATGGTATACTTAAATTTAACAGTATTCTAATACAATTACATTAAACGATAAGGGTAAACATTATTCTAAGTACATGTGGTGTATTGATCATTAATGCTCAGTCTGAGTGTGGGAAGGACATCGCTCGGCAAGGTAGTTTCGGATTACATATTCTACACGTCGCTCAGTGTGATCATAAAAACGCCTTGTTGCTGTAGGATATCTTGAGTAGTACTTTTATTTGTTTTTTATGTGTTTCACGTGTCGCTCAGAAAGATCATAAAAACGGCTTGTCGCTGCAGGATATCAGTTTGTGTATTCTGCGTGTCACTCAGTGTGATCATAAAACGTCTTGTCGCATCTGGATCTTGTGTAGCACTATCGCATATTAAATACGATAACACACGGACAACACATGTATTTATTTGGATAGTCAATAAACGTCAAACAGAGAGCTTCGATTTTTTTTCAGAAGCCAGCTCAGTTGACGACATTTCTCTTTCATTTGATTTCGCTTTTTTTCTATGTGCAACTTCCAAGTCAGTTTATTGTCTAAGTGAATTCCCAAGTATTTGGCCGATTTCTCAATAGGTATGTCTATATTATTTAATTTTAAAGGAATGGGCACGAAAGCTCTTTTTGTTGTAAAGATAACTTGTGTAGTTTTGTTTTCGTTAATTTTTATGGCCCATTTGTCAAACCATTTTTTGGTGTTATCAAGTATGTTTTGAAGCTTATTAGAGGCTACAGCTAAGTCTTTATGTGAATAAAGAAGAATTGTGTCATCTGCAAAAGTTGCTATCAAAAAAAAGGTTCTATTGGGATAGGTAAGTCTTGTGTAAAAAGGACGTAAAAAGTGGTCCAAGAACGCTCCCTTTAGGGGTACTCGTTTTAATTGGCCTTATTGTAGAGTGAGCGTCTTTAACTTTTACATAGAAGTGTCGATCAGATATGTAACTTTTAAGCATGTGGAAAAAATCTGGTGGAAGTAGTTTTTTTAATTTATACAATAGACCAATGTGCCATACCTTGTCGAAAGCTTTTTCAACATCAAGAAATACTGCTATACAATACTTTTTATCTTCTAGATCTCTAGAAATTTTGTTAACTTCTCTATGAATTTGTTCAATAGTTGAGTGATGTTTCCGAAACCCAAACTGATGGTCAGGTATGATGTAGCTATTATCAAGAATGGGTTGAAGTCTGTTAAGGAATAATTTTTCAAAAACTTTTGATAGTATTGGAAGAAGGC
Organism: Leucophenga varia; assembly: GCA_018903435.1. NCBI lineage: Eukaryota > Metazoa > Arthropoda > Insecta > Diptera > Drosophilidae > Leucophenga > Leucophenga varia. The sequence goes on along the minus strand of JAEIFJ010000938.1, from coordinate 40,764 downwards.
TTATCGGACGGTAAGACGCTGCACTTGTGGCATCTTTACCAGGTTTTGGAATAGCTATGACCTCCGCTACCTTCTCGTCTTGGGAAAATATTTGTGTCTTATTATTGCGTTAAACATATTCCGCAGATAATAAATAGCATTTATAGGAAGTTCTTTAAGCAACATTCCAGTTATCATGTCATAGCCAGGTGACTTGTTAGCCTTAATATTGTCGATCATATTTTTAACTTCCTTAGTACTTACATATCTAATTTTGATATTTTGTGAGTTTCTAGATGTTTCTGAATTATTATAACAGGTTTGTGTGTCATTTGAGAAGGCATTTTCATAAAAGTCAGCTAGTAGGGTCGATTTATCGCGTTCTGTTTTAGCCCAAGTACCATCTGGTTTCCTTAATGGTGCGGTAAAGGTTGTCGATTTTCTGAGTTTTTTAGTGGCTTTCCATAGGGAAAAGTTTGTGTCTCTGGTTGGGCTTATATTAGTCAGATAATTTTCTATATTTTTATTTTTCTTTTGATTGAGCTTTAATTTTAGATCCCTTACTGCCCGATTAAGTCTATTTTTATCTTCGGGACTTCTAGTAGTTTGCCAGATTTTCCTAAGTTTTCTTTTATTCTCTATTTGGTTTCGAATTGAAGCAGGTGTAAATAATTTTTTAGTATCCCTTTGAATTAAATGCGGAGTAGAGTTAATTGCCGCTTCAGCTACGGCATCGTTAAAATAAATTACGGAGCTCTCTATGTCATTTGGAGATTTTAGTGCAATGTCCAAACGTAAGTATATGTTAAGGAGTTCTTTGTACGCTTGCCAATCTGTTTTTGGGTTATAGAGGGTGGGCGTCGGCTTGTATGTGGCAAGCGTTTCGATGTAATCGAGTTGAACTGGTGAGTGATCTGAAGATAACTCAAAGCGCGACTTTATCGAAAAGTTATTAATATTTACATTTTTAATAACACAGAAATCAATTAGATCTGGCACTTTGCGCGGGTCTGTTGGCCAGTAGGTAGGCTCGCCTGTTGAAATATATTTGGCATTATTGGTATAAATTGTTTCTAGAAGAATTTTACCTTTTTTGTTGGTAAGTCTTGAGCCCCAGGCTATGTGTTTTGCATTAAAATCACCAGCAGCAATAAATCTTGGCCCTAAAGATTTAAAGTATGTGTTATATTGAGCTGATGAGACATTGTGTCGAGGCGGACTGTACAATGCTGAAATTGTTAGGGGCCCATTTTTATCTTGCACATGAATAATAGTCGCTTGAATATAATCTTTGCTAAAATGTTAAACTTCATAGTATTTAGTTTTATTTTTCATTTGAATAGTTGAGCCCCCATGTCCTGTGTAGTCTGGGTGATTTGTATTATATAAAGTATAGCCTGTTATCTTCAGAAAATGTTTAGATGTAAAATGTGTTTCTGAAATAAGTGCCAGATCAATATTATTTTCATTAAGGAAGTGCTTTAGTTCTAGTATATGTTGCCTCAGCCCGTTAGCATTCCAGAATATAATTCGTAGTGTATCTGAGCACATATCTACGAATTTATCTTGGATACTAAAAGTGTCACTATATTGAGTATAGCTGACATTTGTTGCATCAATTGCTTCATCATAAGTTTTAGCTCTTGCGTGTCATTAAGTTCAGTTGAATTTGGGTTGGATGGTAAGGAGTTGTTAGTGGAATCTATGTTAGGTGGTAAGTGATTTAAAGATGGAAAAGTGGGTTGTGTTTCGGGTTGAATAAGTTGGGAAGGGATGGTTTGTTTAATTGGATATGGTGCTATTTGAGCAAAACTTATGGAGGGTGTCACTCAAATACTAGAACTTGGAGGGGGAGAGACCCGCGCATCTACATATTTATTTGGTACTATTTTTTCTCTAAGTTGGGGAAAGCGTTTAACTTTTAGTGCTTTATAGACTTCGCAGCCTTTGTAGTTAGCAGTGTGGTTACCACTGCATGGAGCACATTTGGTTTGAACTTTGTCGAAATTTAGAGTGCAGTTTACTGTTGTATGGGAACCAGCGCATTTGACACAGACTGGATCTCTAGTACAATAATTTTTGGTATGCCCATACTTCTGACAATTTGCACATTGGGATAGTGTGCGTTTAATATGGGGTGCCTCGAATGAAATTTTTTTTCTGTAGAAAATGAGAAATTTTATATACATCTTTATTGTTTTCTTCGCTTTGAAGTTCAATTGAAAATAATGGAAGAGGCACTTTTGTGGTTCGTTGTTGAATATTATAAATATGTTTAACATTGTGACCTAGCTCTTGAAGTTCAGCTTTAATTTCTTCAATATCAGCTGAAGGATGCATATTTCGTAAAATGACTTGGAAGTTTCTATCTTCCTTAGCTTTATACGTATAGTATTTGGTTTCTTTCTGTTTTAACATATTTATAATATTTTTATAAAAAGTAGAATCTGTGGCCTGCACTCTTACTTCGTTGTTAGCTAACGCTTTTAATTCAAAGTTTTTTTGAGCCACTTCTTTAAGGGCATCATATAAAACTTTAATCTGGCCGACACCCTGAATATAAATTGGAGGTGGTTTATTCACTTTTGGCAATAAATGAGCTGAAGGTTGCATAGAGTTTTGTTCGTCACACTTGTCATCTGCTAACAGTTCGAATCGATTTGTTGTGTTAGGTTCGCTGAGCCAATAATTTTGTCATGTTGTTTGTGTTTTGTTCTTTGGTTTTTTGTTATTGTTTTGTTTTTGTTGTGTTTGCTTACTTGGAGAATGTGTTTCTCTGTTCCTTTTCAATTTTAACGGCATATTTGTGTGTGTGGGCTTTCCATTGTTTGTTTTTGGTGAAGTAACGTTTTCTGGTAAAACAATTGAAGAAGTACGAAGGTACATCGTTGTTGTTGTTATTGTTGTTGACGTACTGTACATTAATATGAGGTGATTTTTGAATTGGCGTGACCAATGAGGATGAAGATGACGTGATCGAGGCAGTTGATGAAAAAACTGTTGTTGTTATTGGCGCAGAAACTGTCGATGTTGTATATCCACTTTGTGTTGTAATTGTTGTTGTAGAAGCTATTATTGGTTCGATAGGAGGCAGTGGAGTAGTCGGCGTGATGCATTGAGCACTCCATGATATGTTACTTTGACGTAAAGATGAAGAAGAATTAGCTGGCGGCTCTGGTGTAACAGACAAGTTGGAGTTTGATGAATGGTTTTTGTTGTTGCATGGCGATACAAACGAAAAATATGCATTTCTCGCAGCCACTGATTTTTTTGGTTTTGTTGATGAGCTTCGCTCATCATTTTTTATTAATTGTTTTTGTTTTTATTATATTTTTTTGTTTTGTTTTAGTTTTGCAGTAAAAGGCAATGTTTTTAATTATGCACTTTAACTTTTAAGAAATTTATTTTTGTAAGTTTATTTACTGATTAGCGAAAGCACGGAGCGATTGAAAAACACGTCTGTGTCGCATGACAGTTCAAACATGAAGAGAAATATTTTCTTACAACAAACTATGTGGCTCCCGTATGTCGATAACATTGACATAATCGGCAAAACTCCGCAGGTCTTTTAAAGAAATTGAATAGAATTCCCGCTCAATGGGACTAGCGGTGAACGAAAGTAAAGCGAAATACTTGGTATCGACTTGCAGATCATCGACACGCCCTAGAAAATCTATGAGTATGGGGAATTTCACCTTCGAGGTTGTAGAAAACTTCGTCTACTTTTGACCAGAGACCATATTAACCAAAACAAAAATCAAACTCTACAAAACGTTGATTGTCCCATTCCTGTTACATGGGTCAAGTCAGAGGCGCACAAATCAGAGTTGGGATCGCTTGAGAGAAAAATTATTCGTTAAATCTTTGGAGCTGTCAAAGTACACAACGAGTACTGCATTCGCATGAATCACGAGTTGAACCAGCTATAAAGCGACATTGATATAGTCAAGCGCAATAATTACAAATGAACACGTGGTCACATGCTTCGAATAGATGAACTGGCTTCCGCGAGACAGGTGTACAAAAAAAAAGGGAAAAATTGGACCATATATTTAAGTTGGTCTACTGCCGATTGTTGGCCCTGGCAGCACGTAAGATTTCGCACCAGCGGAAATTGGACCATACCAGCTTATATGACTCCATTTCCGTGTGGTGAGCGGGCGGTCAAGAATACTACCACTGCATGGTCAGCTTGACGTAAAAGCCTAATAAGCGGTCACCAACGTCGTAAAAAAAAAATAACCAAGTGAAATACACTGGAAAAGTGTACCAAATGCAATGATGGCTAGTCTAAACAGATGTATTTCAGGTAAAAGACGCAGAGGTCTATATCCACCCGTGGCTAGTTCAGCGACAGGGGCAAGGACTCTGGAGGCCCCAACTACCATCCAACAAGAATGGGGCTATAGAGAACTCATTACCACTCTCGAGGCTACACATATTTAAATGTGGTTTCATAGTTAACAAGAAACTACGCGGATTCGTTTTCAGGTTTACAGTTGTAGATGAACGTTTCGCCTCGATGCTCATCAGACCATAATAACTCAACATTGGCTTTATATGTGTACACGCCCCGACTAATATTAAAGATGAGATGGAGAATGACGAATTTTTGAGCTAATAGAAAGCCTCTACGATCGCTGCCCCAAGCATGACATCAAAATTGTCATTGGTGATTTCAATCTTTTGCCAAACAATCTGAAAATTTAGCTTACATGACACCACCAACAATAATGAAAAAAGGATAATCGACTTTACTTCGGGCGATTGATGCCAAGCACTGTCCTAACATAGTCTCGGACTAATACCTTGTTTTAGCCAAGGTACGTTATAAGCTCAGAACAGCGCACGCCAAGCGAGCTACCATAGAAATAAAGCTATATGTTGGGAGGTTAGAGTTACAGCAGACCGCCAATGCCTTCTCAATAATTGTCTCCCACCTATTTATAAACGATCAGTGAAAACGTAACTCAAACTCATAAGCAACGTCAGCCAAAGAAGTGGAATAACGCATTGTTACTGCAGAGATGAATATAACAGGACAACGACTTTTGCAGGCGGGAGCAACATGAGCTGTTGTTGAGCGATATAAGGAGAAAAGGAGAGAGAGGAGAATCGTCTGATCAGACGGAAGAAAAAGAACTGGAAAGGAGTGAAGTGGAGGATATTGAGATGATGGGTAGTAGAAACGAAGCCCGAGGTTTTTATCAAAAAATAAAGCGTATGACTAAAGGTTATAAGCAAAGAGCTTCGTTCTGCAAAGATGAACAAGGAAACATGGTAATAGATGTCCAGTAATCACTAAGGTTATGAAGGAGCTACTTCTCTACACTACTTGGTGGCGATGGCTGGAACAATACCGCCAGCGGAGATTATGAATATCTGGGTACCCCGACCGATGATGGGACTCTTGTGGAGCCACCAGACTAGGACGAGATCTTAGAAGTGGCAGGCGCAAACGAACTACCCGCAGAGTTGTTTAAGACCCTCGGAATTGGTCATATGTATTCATCAACTTTTTGCAAATATGGACTGGTGAGCGTATGCATAATGACTGGAACCTTAGTGTCCTGTGCCCAGTTTTTAAGAAAGGAGACCCTGCAGTCTGCGCAAACTATCGCGGAATAAGACTCCTTTCAATCGCATATAGAATCCTTTCTAGCGTTTTGTGTATTAGACTAAAACCGTACGTATTAAGTATAGTTGGACAGTACCAGTATGGTTTCCTTCCAACGAAAAACAAATTGACACACACTAACTATTAATGTATACCGATGACATTGACACAATCTGCAAAAATAATCGTGCAGTAACCGGGGTTTTCTCAAACAAAAAAAAAGTCCCGACCAATGAGACTAACGGTGAACGAGAGCGAGACAAAGTACTTGGTATCATCCCGTAGTTAATCTACACGACGTACGCGATCTTTGAGGACAGAGAACTTCAGCTTTTAGGCTGTAGAAAACTTCGACAACCTGGGAGCTGAAGAAAACAGCGACAACAACACCAGTCAGGAATTAAACGAAGAATCACTCTTGCTAACCGTAGCTATTTTGGTCTCGGTAAGCAAATGCGAAGTAGAGTTCTGTCCAGAGAAACAAAAATTAACTCTACAAGACGCTGATAATGCATGTCTTGATGTATGGCTCAGAAGCATGACAGAATCGGATAAGTCGGCGTTGGGCGTGATAGAGATGAGAATACTTCGGAGAATATTTGGTCCAGTTAGAATGAAAAATGACATTCGCATGCGCACGAACGATGAGCTGTACGAGCATCCAGTACAAAAGGCTGTCCTATGCTGGTCACCTGTTTCGGATGGACACAGAAACTGCGGCAAGAAAAGTTTACAAGCAAGACGTGAATCAAATTAAAGGGGCGCGGCAGATGGGACGTCCGCCGCTTGTTGGGAGGACCAGATCTTGGAAGACATCTGCAAGATCGGTGTCTTAAACTGGTATATTGTAGCTCCAGATTGCAATCGCTGATGCGGAACCTTAAGTGCTGCCAAGGCCAATAATCAGCTGTAGTGCAATTTATATATAAACTAGCAAACGGTTTTTAAAAAACTCCCGAAAACGTTCTTAAGAAATGTTTTAGGTGACCAATTTGTTTGATTATTCACGGAAGATGGTATCGAGCAAAAGTGTGCCCTCAGCAGTCACGCAAAGATTTGCATTTTTCGGCACATTAAATCACTTTTTGCAACATATCTGTGGGAATACTGCCAATTGCTCGGCATATGTTGGCTTTGAACTGATCCAGGTGTATCAATTCTTCTGTACAAACGGATATGAGCATCATCAGTCATAACTCAATTTTGGCAATAATCGAGTTTGATTTCCTCAATGTTTTGAATTTTGGCGTATAAGAGACTTGTCGGTTGGTGCTTAGTACCTCATGGAAAATATTGTACAAGACTGACGCGTCGAGCGATTGCTCAAATATGTCAATCTGAAAGCAAATGTCAATTTTATAGAAGTTTTTCATCGAGAACTACAACAAGGAGCGTGTATATTTTTAGGATACATTAATACCAAATTTTAACGTTGAATTGCGGAACATATGATTTGATGCTGGAAATAAGAATTCTCTGTCAATTTTTTTTTACCCAAATATATAGTTAAGAATTTGTATTACTTTTATCTCGTTAAAACCTTAACTAAATACACTAATAATGCTTTTTACAATGTTCTCCGTTTCCATCGTTTTTGAGGTAATTGCCACAAAATTTACTTCTTCTTCATATCATGTAAATTATGATACCCTTGTTTGAAACATTTAGAAACAAGACGAACATATGTTTTGGTCATTTTTCATATGTAAGAGCAATCGTGTTCCTTTTCCAAAAGGAACTACGTTTAGACACAGGCATTGTTATCTAAGCGGCTTTAAACATTGAAAATCTTATAAATTAAAATCAAGTACTTTTTCTTTACCTTAAGTAAACGTGTACATAATCACAAATGGCAGCAACATTTTTGCGTCGTATTTTAAATCCAATGTGTATTAGCAGTACGGGAACTACGTATCAACAAATTACAAAGAATTTTGTCCGCGGAACAAGTTTTTTTAATAAACGTAAGCGCACACAAAGATACATACATATATAGATTTATAAAATATAAAAGGTTAAACAATGACAGATATGTAACGACTTCCATTCCTCTAATATATCATATTTTAGCTAATCCTAGCTAAATATCATGTGTTTGCAAATGGACGTGTCCAGCAATGCATATAAATTTTGAATGATAGCAACAGCAGGTAATAGTTCCGGAAGTTGCATTAGGTAGCGACCATTCCAGACGAACCAGAACATCGAAAATCCTGCCTTGCACTTGGGATTAATATGTTGATTTAGAATTAGCCCTTGTTCCAAGACAATCGACATTTGCGATCATGTTGTGCGTCAGAATTTCAAATTAATCCCTTCTATTTGTTGGATCTTCAACAAAGTCAAGGTTTCCAATATCGGTAGCTGGTCATTAGGGCCCTATAACAATAATGTCACCGTGTTTCAATGAGGTGTTTAGCTAAAAGGCTGACGTTTGCTAAATTCTATGTTTCCAGGCCTAAAGTCTAAATAAAACACGGCAATTTTCATAAATGAGTCTAAACTCAGTTTTTGCTTTTCCCAAATGACTTCCACCTCGTTAAAGTCACAAAAAAAAAAAACAAGGAAAAACGTTAACTTCCGTTAAACCAAAGCTTAGATACCCAATTTGATATTCAATACATTCATAAATAATATCTACTTTCATTCAAGAGTTTGAAAACTAGGCAAATGAATCACCTCGCAACAGACAGTCGGACGGACATGGCTAGATCGACTTGTCCCATCGAGCTGATCAAGAATATATATATTCTTTATGAGGTCTACGGCGTCTCCTTTAGTGCGTTACAAACTTTCCAACAAACTGAATATACACGTTTACACTATGTGTAAGGGGTATAAAAAAAAACAAGGAAAAACGTTAACTTCGGTGAAACCGAAGCTTAAATATCCGTCACACGTATTTTTAAATAGTTAATATGTTATCATCAGTAGCCTTGATAGTTCTTCGAGATGAGATGGGAGGGAATAAATGTTCTGGCCACAACCAGTGTTGCCAACTTTTGGTCACAAAAAAATCCATTTCTGACTGGAAGGAAAGGTAAAAAAAGTTGAAAATTTTCAAAATAAGGCTGAAAAATTAGCTGAAATAGAGTTCTCTATGGTTCAATATTTAATAGATTTCTTAAGTAAAGAGAAATTATATTTACATGTTTATGTAATAAATTTCTTAATATAACGTATCTATTATAACATTTCTGTACTTTATAACTTTATAACTAAATCATTCAGAAGTTCACCAAGTTCGTTAGGATTTGAGTCCTCTTTGCCTTCACACACTGTTTTAGTAACAATCAGTCGAAGGTAATTGTTTGGCATTTTGCAATTATAACAACATTTGTATATTTCAATAGAAGTAAGAATCTTGCCCTACGCAAAGAATGCTGTTAGTCGTATCGACATTCATAGAATTTCGTAATTTTATTTTAACCAAGTTAACTTGGCTAAAAACATCCTCTATTTCCGTATTTGACCTCAACAGACTTAGCAGTTGGACAGCAACAGTTGCAATTGCCTCAAATCTGAGGTTGGTTTTTATATGTTGTAAAAAATGTTGGTCACTTTTTTATAAATGGGCATATAAACTTTATTAGAGAAACGTCCGAATTTACACAAAATTAACCCATTATCGTACGGGTGCAGGGCATACTAAGTTTGTGCTACGGTATGTAATACGCTAATGAATGCGTGGTAGATAGTATAAAGTTTTTATGTAAGTATATATGTATATTTTCAATCAGCATGGAGAGAAAATTTGGTATAGACTGTTTGTCGTGTAAAGAGGATTATAAATGTTAAAAATCGAACCAACAAACTCTTTTTTTTTGCTTAATCCTATTTTATGTGTTGTGCTCTATACAAACCTACCCAATTTTATAGTCTCATTGAAAACTTTATGTACTTTACCGGAAGATGTAAAAGTTATATTAGTTTTTGGTAAATTTTTTGTAACAGACAGAATTAGGAATGGGAAAATCATTGTTTTTGTGTAAAGGGACAAGATTTAAAAATCTAAATTCTAAAAATTTTTTTTATGCTGAAACACTTTACTGTTACTCACAACCAAACAAAGCAAAATCAAAATAAGAAAAAGCAAGGAAAAAAGTTTACTTCGGTGGAATCGAAGCTTAAACACCCGTGACACATATTTTAAAATAGTTTGTATTATGATCAGTGTGGGGCTATGGCTAAAAATGGACGTGGCATCTTGGTTTTAATATTGGATGACATTAAAAGTGATTTTACCCAATTTGGAGTCAATACATTCCCAAATAAAATTTTCATACAAAAATTCGAAAATGGGCGGTCATTTTGTATGGGGGATATAACTAAAAATAAACGTGTTAGAGTTAATATATATATGCATAGATAGTACATTGGAAAATGGGCGGACATTTTGTATGGAGCTATACCTACAAATGGGCACTTTCATTATCGAACTTGACCTGGTCGTTTAATTTGCAAATTTCAGCTAAATATCTCCAGTAGTCTCCCAGTAAATCGCGTTGAAATAAACACACAGACATAGGGACATGGCTAGATCGACTCATCTCATCAAGCTAATAAATAATTATAAAAAGTATATAAAAATACTTATAGATTCACTATTTAATCACCAAAATCCATTAAGTTTTGACAAAGTTATACTGATTTGAAGAACACAGCCTCACCTAAAATATCAAATCTCTAGTTTCTATAAGTTTTCTTTAAACAAGTTAATATAATGTCTTTTTGTTACTATCATATAGGATACCAATTTACCAAAGTTTCAAGTAAATCGCAAACAATTTTTTTTGGCTAGGACAGTTGAGGGAGAATTCCCCATATATGTGTATAATTATAAGGTCCCAAACCTTGAGGCATAAAAAAAAAAAAAAAATGCAGTTCTAATAAACGACCAGTCTACTAATGTAATGAAAATCTTTTGAAAAATTAGATGGAAACTAAATTTCAACTTACACTAAATAGATTAAGCACTATAACGATAAAAAATGTTTTCTGTCGCACGCGATTTGAATGCGTTTTTTTGCTGTTCTAAATAAGATTGAAACGTTTTTGAAAAAACACAAAAAGCTTTGCTTTTATTTAAAAAAAATACAATATTTTTTGCACTGGTTTAACACAAATGACTTTTTCAAGTTTTAATTTATATACCCGTTACACATAGTGTAAACGGGTATATTTAGTTTTTCTGAAAGTTTGTCATGTAAAGTATATATATTATTGATCAGCTCGATGAGACGAATCGATTTAGCCATGTCTGTCTGTCCGACTGTTGCGATGAGTTTTACTCAGAATGTTATTAGGATATTGACATGAAATTTTAAGCTTTAGCTTTTTTTGGCCCTAGGCAGTTTATAAGTCAGAATCAAGGTGCCACGCCCATTTTTAGGTGCAGCCCCATACAAATCAAACGGCCATTTTCGAGATTTGGTATGAAAATAGGTATTATTTATAAATATATTCACTCTAAATTGAACAAAAACACTTCTTATGTCATCCAATATCATATACAAGGTGCCACGCCCATTTTTAGGTATATCCCCCATACAAATTGACCGCCCATTCGAATTTTTGTATGAAAATAGGTACTACTTATGAATATATTCACTTCAATTTGGGTAAAAACACTTCCTTTGTCATCAAATATCGAAAATATCGCCCATTTTCGAGATTTTGAATAAAAACACTTCTTATGTCATCCAATATCAATTCCAAGGTGCCACGCCCATTATTAGGTAAAACCCCCTATACAAATTTACCGCCAATTTTCGAATTTTTGTATGAAAACATTGGTTTTTCTGAATGAATCCAATTAAAATTTGGTAAAATCAATTCCAATGTCCGCCTAAGTGAACACTATCGACAAGGTTAGGATCGGACCAAATTCATCGTGAATTTCAATCTAAGCACCTGGTGAACATATAAAGTGTAGTGTAACGGGAATTGCAGCTTTGGTTTATAATGTTTATAATGTTTTTGTTAGAAAGAGTAGTGCAGCTTTTCAGTTAAAATTACAAAGAGACAGATTTTCCAACAAATAATAACACGAAAATAAATCAAAATGTCGTCATTCAAAAAAAACGAGAGACAGGCTTTCCCTGCCTTACACTTTTAACCAATTAACAATCGATAAAATGCAATTAAAAATTTAATGCAAAAAGTTTGCTACAAAACTATCCTATATTACAACAGGAAAAATATAAATGTCATGCTACAAAAAAAAAAACATACTGTCATTGAAAAGCGAGGAACTTTTTAACCTGTCAACAAATTTACCTGTACCTTTCTAATGTTATCAACGTTCAATAGATGGCGTTACGTGTTTCATGTTCCAAAAAGTCCCCTTATTTATTGAACATACTGTGTAAGTAATATTAAACGACAAATAAATTAATCACGAATTTGTGATCGTACTTTTTTAATTAAACTAAAAAAAATTTAAAATAATTTCCCCGCCAAACAAAGGATGCATGACAACTCTGCAAAGTGCATTTTTTTTATATACACTCAAGCAAATACAAAAGCCCATACATGCTAGTGCGGGAAAATGATTGATAACACTTCTTATCAAAACTGAAAGTCAACGATTATTCACTGGAATTTGTGACTAAAATCACTGAACCATCATCACCAATTGAGCATGAAATTAAATATATTTCTAGAGATGAAAGTGATGTTGATTTCTTTCGTAAACGAATGCGATTATCAGAAAGTGATACTGACTAAAAATTAATTTTTAATGATATTTTTTTATACCTGTTACACTAGTGTAAACAGGTATATTCAGTTTGTCGGAAAGTTTGTAACGCATTAAAGGAGGCATCGTAGACCCTATAAAGTATATATATTCTTGATCACCGCGACGAGACAAATCGATTTAGCCATGTCCGTCTGTCTGTGTGTTGCTGCGCGATTTATTCGCTCAGTTTTAAAGATATTAAGCTGAAATTTTAAACTTAAGCTTTTCTAGGTCCTGTGTAGTTTCTATGTTAAAATCAATGTGCCACGCCCACTTTTAGGTATAGCTCCCATACAAAAGTACAACATTTTTTCAAGTTCTTTTATGAAATAAATGTATTTATAAAGCGAATGGCTTCAAATATGGTTAAAATGTTTCTTATACCATGCCAAATCTTCAGTTTAAAATTGGTCCAAATCGGACCGCGTATTCCTAAATTTTTAAGAGTATATTTAATTTGTTTAGTATTTTGAAATAAAATTTAATACAAATGCTGCACACGAAGGTCTATCAACGTCAAATGATGTGTAACAGGTATATAAGCTTCGGTTAAAACCGAAGTTAACTTTTTTCTTGTTAAGTTTTAAGATTTGTTTTTGTAAATGAACTATTTTTATACCTGTTACACCAGTGTTAACAGGTATATTCAGTTTGTCGGAAAGTTTGTAACGCATTTAAGGAGGCATCGTAGACCCTATAAAGTATATATATTCTTGATCACCTCGACGAGACGAATCGATTTAGCCATGTCCGTCTGTTTGTTGCTGCGCGATTTATTCGCTCAGTTTTAAAGATATTAAGCTGAAATTTTAAACTTAAGGTTTTCTAGGTCCAGTGTACTTTCTATGTTAAAATCAATGTGCCACGCCCACTTTTAGGTATTGCTCCCATACAAAAGTATAACATTTTGTCAAGTTCTTATAAGAAAAAATGTATTTATAAAGCGAATGGCCTCAAATATGGTTCAAATGTTTCTTATACCATGCCAAATCTTCAGTTTAAAATTGGTCCAAATTGAATTTATACATTTTTAAGAATATATTTAATTTGTTTAGTATTTTTAAATAACATATAATACAAATGCTGCACACGAAGGTCTACCAACGTCAAATGATGTGTAACAGGTATATGTAGAAGCTTCGGTCCAACCGAAGTTAACTTTTTTTTCTTGTTTCTATTACTTTTGGATATTTTTTGTTAAAAACAAATATGAATTTAAATTATATGTACTTTATTCATCTTCTTTTAGCTGATACTTAATATGTCGAACCAATCCCCTCGTTTTATATGAATACTCTACCGTTTTTTACGCGATATGTGTAAATACATTGGCTCTCAGCGTAAATGATGCACTTTTTCTTTTTAAAGTTCAAAGCGCTCTATCTTTAAAACAACGCAATATAGAAAATATCGAGAAACGCCATTTTTTAGATATATTTTTCTAGTTAACCAAGGAGTCTTTATTTGTTTTATTAAAATTAGATTTGACCAAGTTATCCTTGGAAAACCAAAAATAGTGCCAAAATTTATGTCACAGCTTATTTGATGCATTGACTTCAGCCTTTAAAAAAACTTCAATTTTAATATATAAAGTGGTTTTTATGGTTTAGTATAATAGCCTATATAGTTTAGAATTGGTTTTACTCCATTTGGCATTGAATCCACCATTTGTTTGGGATTCTAGGCTTTGTTTTTGGTCCATTCCTTTAATAATTCATATTTTAGCTAATCCTGGCTAGATATCATAGGTTTACAGATGTTAGTGTCTAGAAATGCATATAAATTTTGAATGATAACAACATCAGGTGATAGTACCGGAGGGTGCACTAGGTAGCGATCGTTCCAGACGGTCCAGGACATCGTAATCCCTGCCTTGCTCTTGGGATCAATATGGTGGTTGAATCAGAATTGGCCCCTTATTCCAAGAGTATCGGCACTTAGGAAAATATTATGCATCAGAATATCAAAGTAATCCCTTCTATTTGTTGATTCTTCAACAAAATCAAGGTTTTCAAAACCTTAGGGTGGTCTTTCAGGCCCTAGAATAATGTTAGTGTCACCGAGTTGCGCAACCTGCAGGCCGCCAGCTCAACACTTGCGAGTGTTGCCAAGGAAAACCGCAGTCGCATGTGAACCACGTGGCACGAGGCATCGCGTGTTCCCGGTCGGATTTTCGGTATATGTTATAATTATTATTCAAACAAAAGATGTCCCCATTCCTCGAATTCCCATAAGTTCAACCGATACACCTTTTCAATTTAAGAGATTGCAGTTTCCAATTCGATTGGCATTCGCAATAACAATCAAATAAGCTCAGGGCCATTCTTTGGAATTGTGTAACTTAGATTTAGTTGCGATTTGCTTCTCACACGGACAATTGAATGTTGCTTGTTCCCGTGAAGGTAAGCCAGATAGCCTCTACATTTATGCCGAGAACGGAAAAACAAAGAACATTGTATACCAACAAGAGTTACAAAATTAAATGGATATGTAACTTATGCTTTGTGTATTCATTATTTATGCATGCAACCACAATATGCCACAGCGAGGCACATAGCTGTCCGTGAGAGAAACGGGTGTTTTCCAAGTCCAATCCTCAAATAGACATTGTTTTTCCTTGAGCTTTATTTATGGTCATCGCGAAAGCTAAACAACTAGGAAATTGGAGCCTTTTAAATGGTATTAGAGTTTCTGACACTATAAATGGATTACGTGGCAATAGGACGATTTCTCCTTTAAATTATTTATAACAATAAAAATATTCAAACGGAACTTTGCACTATAATATCACAATACAAAGTTAGATTATAAAAATCGTTTACGAAAAATTATAATAGTATGATTATGTTGAGAACATAAACGAAAATGGCGTGGAATAGATTGTATTTTACTTTGTATAACTTATAAGACCCCGCCAAAGTCTGGTGGTTCCACAGTAATCCCATCATCGGTTGGGGGCCCAGATATTCATCGTCTCCGCTGGCTGTACTTTTCCCGACATTATCACCAAGTAGGGTAGAGAAGTAGCTCCTTCATAATCTTTGTGATTCCTGGACATATGTTACATTGTTTCCTTGTTCATCCTTGCAAAACAAAGCTTCTTACTCATAACGTTCGGTCATACGCTTGATTTTTTTTTTTTTAAATCTTCGGGGCTTGTTTTTGCTACCCATCATTTTAATCCCTCCATTTCACGCCTTTTCAGTTCTCTTCCGTCTGATAAGGCGTTTCTCCTCTCTCCGTTTCTCCTTGTATCGCTCCCTTGTCGGAGGCCGGAGTATTCTCCCGGAGTAGGTGGGAGACCCTTGTTGAGAAGACAGCGGCGGTCTGCTTTGACTATGATCTACCAACATCTTGCTTTCGTTGTACAGTAGCTTGCTCAGCGTGCGCTGTGCTGAGCTTAGTAAGTACCTTGGTAATGGTCCGAGTCGATGATTGGACCTCTATACGCTCGTGCATTAAGCACACTAGTAGAGTGCCTAGCATCAATCACCACATGATCTATGTGGGAGCGTATACTTAGGTCTGGTACTACTTATGATAATGTTTCTTCTTTCTCTAAATTTACCGATGGTTAAGCCAAAAAACTCATCTTTTCCATCTAATCTATAACATTTGTCGGGCATGTACACATATAAAGCCAATGTTGAAATATTTAGCTCTGATGCGTATCGAGGCGAGACATTCATCTACAACTGTAAACCTGGAGACGAGTCCTACTAACCACGAAGCCACATTCAAATATGTGTTGCCTTTCATGGCCACTGTAGTAAAAGTCACAGGTTGCTAAATTTATGCAGCCGTGTTCCATCGCATTTACTGGATAGCAGTCATGTCTGCCCCCCAAGTTGTCGAAAGTGGCAATGAATTCTTCTATTGCACCATCGCTGTTGAGGGCTCGCACGTTCCAGGTGCGGAGTCTCATTTAAATTGTAATGATGCACTAAATCCAGAAAAAGAATAAAGTTTGTGCTAATATAACTTATATAGTTGAAACATACTTTTTTTGAAGGCGTATTTTACTAAAACTCCATCCAATCGCTAATAAAAACTTAAGAGATTTGAAACCAATCCAAAGAAAATTGAGTGACACCTTGAAATCTCTACTTGTTGGAATTAGGTTAGTAGAGATTTCTCTGTTAGCCCCATAAAATGTATATTTGGCGCCACAACATTACTAGGTAGTTCAATAAGTGTTTTGTCTGATTCATAAATGGTATCGCTAGGCTTGTATACAATTTTTTTAAGATCTTTCATCTATCAAAGAGTACATGTGAAAAGGGTGTAGCCGGGTAAGCCCGGGTAAGTGCACCAACGATATTGGGTGCACTTATTACATTAATAAATTTTTTTTTTTTTTTTTTTAAACTTTATGATTATTTACAATCTGTCTTTAAGACAATAAGCAAAATTTTTTAACTAAATAATACATCACATGAGGGGAACATCACAGGTTAATTTAATAAACGAAATGAATTTAAACAAGAAAAAACGTTAACTTCGGTGGAACCGAAGCTTAAATACCCGCCACACGAATCTTTGAATAGTTTACACACATTTATAAATGTACTTTTTCATACAAAATTTCGGCGATAATCGGTAAGTTTGTAAGGGGGCTATACATAAAAATGGGCGTGGCATCCTGGTTTTGGAACTGGATGATATAAGAGGTGTTTTTATCCAATTTTGAGTGAATACATTCATAAATAATACCTATTTTTATACAAAAATTCGAAATGGGCGGTAAATTTGTATGGGGGCTACATCTAAAAATGGGCGTGGCACGTAAGTTTTGACATTGGAAGACATTAGAAGTATTTTTACCCAATTTGGAGTGAATACATTCATGAATAAAAGTTATTTTCATACAAATAACCGAAAAAAAGGTTAGTTTGTATGGGGGCTATACCTAAAAATGGGCGTGGCACTTTCATTTTCATACTTCTTTTAGTCGTTCGAGAGAAAAGCTTAAGTTTTGAATTTCAGCTTAATATCTTTTAAACTGACCGAATAAACTGCGAAGAAACAAACAGACGGTCGGACGGACGGACGGACAGACGGACACGGCTAGATCGATTCGTCTCGTCGAGCTGATCAAGAATATATATACTTTATGGGGTTTCCGATGCCTCCTTTAATGCGTTACAAACTTTCAGACAAACTGAATATACCCTTCACACTATGTGTTGCGGGTATAAAAAAAAATTTACAATTAATTTACAAAAATAAACAAGGACAATGGTTTCAGCAGTTTATTTCAGGTCTGAAGGGTATGTCAAGGGGGTGACTTCTTTTTAGCCTCCTTGTGTGTTGACTGTTGTCGAGTAAGTTTAGTGCTAAGTGATTATCATGATACTCCAATCTGGAGATGTAGCGGGTTCCGAATTTCATTTCGCACAGACGGTACGTCTAGATCTCTGTGGATGACGGAGTTCCTGACGTAGGTTGGCGCACCTATGATCCTGCGGAGAAGCTTGCTCTGGAAACGCTGTAGGATTTCAATGTTGGATTCAGCTGCCGTCCCCCAGAGTTGGATACCATAGGTCCATATGGGCTTAAGCAGCGTTTTGTAGAGCAGTATTTTATTACGAGTGCTCAGCTCAGATCCCCTGCTGAAAAATTTTTCTATGTATTTATATTCACGATATATAGTAGATTAAACAATTAATTAAATATGTCAAAACAAGTATTTCTCTTATTAGACAGCAGCAAGAACAAATACCATGCACATTAGGGTGGTCCAAAAAAAGTTGTATGCGTTCACCCTCTAGTATTGTTATATATCGAAAATTAGAAGACCGGTGAATTTTTGTTAATCGGATGATATTTAATGGTCCTGAAGTTTCCCATGCATTTTGTATGGGAAAATAGCACATTTTCGTAGATTTTAGTGTAGAAACCTGAGAGAATATTTATTAACCGGATAAGTGTGATTCTCTTAATAAATGAACGTAGAATTATATCAATTCACTCATTTTTTATTTTTATACCCTGTACCCAAAGGGTAAAAGGGTATATTAAGTTTGTGCGAATGTATGTAACAGACAGAAGGAGGCAAGATAGACCCTATAAAGTATATATATTCTTGATCAGCATTGGAAGGGGAGTCGAACTAGCTTTGTCTGTCTGTCTGTCCGTCCGTCCGTCTGTCATGCTGTCTGCCGTATGAAAACGATTATTTCGGAGACTATAAGAGGTAGAGCTTTCAAAATTGAAACTTAGACTCTCCTAGGCCGCCAAGTGTGCACTTACAAACGATTTTTCTCTAGACCCATTTTAAGGGGTACCCTCCATACAAATGTATCCCAAAATTTTGGGTTTTTGCATAAAAACGTCATTGTTTTTTTATTCTAGGAAGTTAAAATTTAGTAAAAATTATGTCTATGATAGTCCCAATAAAATATCCCAATATGGATCGGACCAACAAAATTTTAGGTTAGCCCCCATACAAATTTACCCCAAAATTTTGGGTTTTTACATAAAAACGTCATTGCTTTTTATTCTAGAAAATTTAAATTTAGTATAAATTTTGTCTATGATAGTCCCAATAAAATATCATAATATGGGTAGGACCAACCAAATTTTAGGTATAGCCCCCATACAAATTTACCCCAAAATTTTGGGCTTTTACAATTTTTTTATTCTTGGAAATTTAAATTTAGTACAAATTATGTCTATGATAGTCCCAATGAAATAGACCAATATGGGTAGGCCCAACAAAATTTTAGGTATAAACCCAATCAAAGATATACCCGATTTTTTAAGTTTTTCTATGAAAATTAAATTCAAAGGTAGTCAAATAGAACCTAACTTAAGGTACATATAGATTGGGTACAGGGTATCTTGCAGTCGAGCATACTCGACTTCAGCGTTCTTTCTTGTTAAATATTAATTTTGTTTTATATAGGAAAAAGAACAACAATACTTTTTATTACTTTAAAAGAAATTCATTTTTAAAAATTAAATAATAAATGATTGGATGTTATTCTATGGTCGATTACGAAGAGAAATATCGGTTTCCGGTTTATAATATTTATTTTCCAGGTTTCTACATTAAATCTACGAAAAAGTGATATTTTCACATGTATAATAAATGGAAAATTTAGGGGTTTTGCGGCATTATTAAATATTACCCGATTTAAAAAAAAGTCCCGGAATGCTGAGAACATAAGATGAGAAAGAGAGCGAGATCACAAAATGTGTACAGGGTCCGCCACGTAACTTTTTTTTTTTTTTAAATGCAATAAAAACAAAACACAAGATCGATCGTAACGTTGGCTGTATGGCACGGTGCGCCGTCTTGCTGGAACCAAATGTTGTCCAAGTCCTCGTCTTCGATTTCCGGGAAGAACCAATCCGTTAACATGGCGCGGTAGCGTTCGCCATTGACCGTAACGGCGGCTCCTGCCGCATTTTCGAAGAAAAATGGGCCAATGATGCCGCAGGCCCAAAATCCGCACCAAACAGTAACTCTCTGAGGATGCATTGGCTTCTCTTCGATCACGTGCGGGTTTTCCGTCCCCCAAATACGACAATTTTGCTTATTGACGTAGCCGCCAAGATGGAAATGAGCTTCGTCGGAAAAGATGATTTTTTGGTAAAATTCCGGGTCTTCGGCCAAGCGCGTTCCTCAATCGTATACACAACCATTTTCGTTCAGCGGAAGGATAAAACTAACTTTCTGTACAATCAGATGTGACATCAGTGTTGCCACACTCGAAATAACCACTAGTTCAAAAAAAAAAATGTTAGATGGTGGACCCTGTATATGCATAGTACTTGTTTTTGCTGCTGTCTAATAAAAGAAATACATACAGAGGTAGTCAAAAGTATTTACACTTCGAACTTTTTTTTGCACATACAAACAGAGTTAAATAACTTGGTCAATTATTGTCCGATTTTTATCATTAAACAATCATTTTACTCGTAGTTCTGCGTACTTTAAGGAAACCTTTGTCATAAAGGTAGCTTTCAAACAAAAAAGTGTAACCAAACTACGATAATCCTAAAAGGTTTGGAAATAAATAGGAATAATTGCGTTTGTCTTGAAAATACACAGAGGTACGATTAACAATGTCATAAAAATGTCATTGCCCTCAAAAGGGCAAAGTTTTTTCGTTCAAAAACATGTTAAAAAATTAAAATCGGTTTGTAATTTACAGAGATATTGATCTTTAAGTGAAAAAATAGGGAACATTTGTTTTTTGACCCTAGATTCAGATTTTAAGGGTCCCCGGAAATTCTAAGTATACCGTTTTCTTCTACTCGACGATACCTACAACCTACACTATAAGATTTTCTCAATAACCAAGATTTCAAGTTTAAGTTCTGTTGTATGTGCAAAAAAAAGTTCGAAGTGTAAATACTTTTGACTACCTCTGTATATTGACATATTTAATTATTTGCAATTTCATGGTAAAAAAAAAATAATGGTAAAAAATTAAGCAAAATGTAAATAAAAAATTTCATAGAAATATTATTTTTATAAATAGATATTAGTTGTACGCAAATATAATAAATTTCATCAAAATCAAAAAATAAAAAAACAAAAAAATGTTTGTCGCTATAAGTTTTTTTTATTATGGGTGGGTGTCAATGGTCTGATACAACTTAAGATTAGACACGATATTAATATGGAAATTTAAGCTAAAAATACCAGTATAACAATAATGAACTTGAAAATATTAGAAAATGGCACGTAAATTTGTATATGGTTATATCGAAAACAATATACATATGTATGTAACAAAAATGCTACAAAAAAAGTAATTTTTAAAAAAATATTTCTCGCAAAATATGCGACTCACTTCGTGTTTTTTTTGCTAATTTGTGTCAATATGATATGGAAATCAATGTCTTATCGAATAAGATTATGTTAGCAATAGCACACGGCTGTATGGCTTTTGTAAAATATGTAAATGCAAATCACAAAAAGATTTTAGAAAAAAATATAAAACAACAAAGAATGGAGGTGTAAGCAAATTTTTGCTTTTATGCAATCTTGAACTCTGCGTACTAGTGAAAAATAAGATAAATAAAGTTTATGAATAATTTCAATTGAAATATTGTCCCATTCTTCTTGCAACATTATCTTCAAATCCAAGTTTGTTTTGGGCTTTCGATTTGCGACTTTGCCGCCCAGCACCCTCCACATATTTTCAATGATGTTGAGATCAGGACTACTAGCTGGCCATTCCAAAACATTAACATTATGGTCATATAACCAACTCTGTGTCACTCTGCTGGTAGGCGGACGAGCATTATCCTGCTGGAAGAGTGCACTACGTAAAGGCATATTATCCATCATAAACACTAGCATGCTTGTCTCTAAAATTTTAATATGTCGTACCAAGTTGATGCTTTCACTTCGGATATGCAAGTTCGTCTTGCCGTTCCAAGAAATTTCAGTCCAAACTGTTACCCTGCTCAATCTTGTTGACTTTTGATATTATCGCTCGAACGATGAAAATATTTATTTGAAAGACGGCTTAAAGATACTCGGCCGTTTGATATGAGTTGAAAGGTACTGTCATCGGAGAATAGCACTTTCTTCAAATCGGTAACAGCCCAATGGTGAGGAATGGCTTTTTTGTTGCAGTTCTTCTTTTAAGTTGTCTTTGCGTAAAAGTTTCGTTTTGATCTCTAATTTTTGAGAAAGTTCCGCGCTGCTTTGACTGCAATCTTCTGGGGTAACATTTGCCCTAGCAATCCTTGTACCTCTGTATTGTTTGGTGAACGCATGTCTGTAAATGTTCTTTGTAGAGGGCTACCACGTTGAATAAACGTTATTCGATTAAAATTAATTTAAACGAGTATAACAATTGAAAAACAATCCAAACTTCCACAAAATCTGAGCATTACCCGCTTTTTGCCCATGACCAATTAATCACAATGAAACCAATCTCAGTACTGCACATAGGAATAAATTTAGTTATCACGACTGAATACTCAACGCTTATTTGTTATGAATAATTGTCTTTGCCATGCGGCGTCACAAAACTCTCTCAAATTCATGTGCATTCCGGCGAAATCTCTTTTTAAAGTTGTGCAGTTACCAAAGCTGGCAAGTGGTCTTCAACTTATGCGCACCTAATTTGCAAAAAATTTGACATTTTTTTGTTAAAATAATTAAATAAACCCCTTTGAATGGGCTTTTTTTGTTTAAATGAAGTATGATTAACTAAAAATATCTATTATGCTACAGATTTAATTTATTTTCGTTTTAAGCTTGAGGTGTCTGAAGGAAAGTAACTTAAAAAATACTAACTGGCCTTAAACTTATGTAGGTTATATAATTAAATAGTAGTTTTATTTTGACAAGGGCTTAAATTCTAACGTATAAATAATTTTTAAAATATAATTGATGTATCTAACGTATACTGTTTATTAAAGCGGTTTTTGTTTTGTTAGCTTGTGGCAAAAACTGAATTTTTAATAATGGTTTTTATTTCTTTATTTTTCAGTTCCAGCAAATGACTTGTGGCGGGGAGTCACAGCAGTAAGTAATGCCGGAAAAAAACGAGGCAGAGGAAAAGGTGCTGGAAAAAAACTTGTGAAAGATTTGAACAAGGGTCAAACCATAGGTATTGGAGAAAAAAATATGATTTGGCCAGGTTTAAATCACCCAGTTGTACGAGGAAATAATATACTTCATCGACAAAGTCTTGAGGAGGATGCAGAACGAGTTAAAAATATTCAAAAAATTAGAGATTCGATGGGAAGTTTCCGAATGCCGAAATTAAGTCCTATTGATCGTGGATGGTCAGGTTCAAAAATGCCTGGTCGAAGTATTGGTTCACCGGACAGTGTCGGTGACGAAAAGTTCGATTTTTTTGATACAAGGGTTCTTGAAAATAAAATTGTATTCATAATGAAAGGTAATATGGGCCGTAAGCGAAGATATTCAGTTTTATCAGTTACTGGAAATGGAAATGGCTTAGCAGGTTTTGCTTCAGCAAAAGCTCCGGAAGTTCGCACAGCTTTAAGAAAATCGAAAAACCGAGCTGGTCAAAAACTATTGAGTTTCAAGCTTTATGAAAATAGGACAGTTTATCACGATTTTTTTACCGCTTTCGGAAAGACTAAAATATTTGTATCACAAAAGCCAGAGGGTTATGGACTTGTATGTCACAGAGCTATTCAAACCATTTGCAAAGTTATTGGTATTAAGGACTTACATGCCAAAATTGAAGGATCGACTAATTTGCAACATATTGTTAAAGCATTTTTCATTGGCTTACTTCAACAGAAAACTTATGAAGAAATTGCCAACGAAAAAAATTACATGTCATTGAGTTTCGAAACATGCAAGGCAATAGTCATCAAGTTTTAGCAAATCCATTAAATTGCAGAAAGTTAGAAGAAATAAAAAGCGACGAAGTAATGGACTTTAAGCAATTCGTTCTAGGCGATCATATTGTTTATAAGAAGAAACAAATGGCACCATTTTACATAAACACGAAAGGACACAATTTATTTTTTGCGTAAACAAGAAATATTTCGAAACCAAGATAAAGTTCGTTTAGCTATGCTTATACGAAATATGGAAAATATTTGTTAGATTGTACAAAGTGTTTAATACTAAAATTACATTTAACATTAAAAAAAAATATGGAAGAAAAAGATAATTGTTTACATCACTGTGGAGGGTAACTGAGTGGGACTATATTTTATCTATTAACATATAACATATTCCATAAGGCTGGTCCTAAGGCAAATTCGAATCCGATATTAAAAATTTTGCATTTCTGGTGTAAAATATTTAAAATCATTTGTGAGGTCACCATTTATTAAATTCGAGGTGTGTTCAGTATATAAGACCAATTCTCGCTCGATTCTTCGATATGTTCGTTTTTTTTTAGCGTATAATGTCAATGATAAATATATGCAAATTTAAGACTCTAAATAGTTGATTCACATCTACAAATGGTTTTGTAAACATACCGAAAACACCTTCGGCAATTTTTTTCTTTTTTATCTTAATCGACTCACAACGGTATGTGTTCCCCGTACGATTTTGAGTTTCTTTAGCTTTCAAATGTCACATGGTGGTAGACAAAGCAAATCTGAAGTTTTGTGATAACACAATTTTTGATTATGAAGGGTTTCCCAATGAGGAGGACAGTATTTGAAACTGAAAAAAAAAAAACAATAATTTTGGTGCAACTTTTTCACTGTTTGTTGCTGGTTTGTTGGCGTAAACCTAAGACTTAACATAGCCCCAAAGAAAATAGTCCAATGGCGTTAAGTCACACGATCATGGTGGCCAGCCGTTTACGCAATAAATCCATCGTAACATTGGCTGTATGGCATGTTATACCATCTTGTTAAAACAGAATGTCATCACCATCAATTTTCATTCATTATTGGAAAGAAAAAGTCGGTCAACATTGCACGATAATGTTCGCCATTCACGGTAACTGTGCGCCCCTCATAAATTTTGAAAAAGTACGGCCCGATGAAGCTATTATACCAAAATGCACACCAAACCGTGCAATTTTGTATGTTGACATTAACATTTAGCAAAAATGCGCCTCATCCCTACAAAAACAATTTTGAGTAGCAACAAAACTTATAAATTTGTCGCAATAATTTTGTACAATTTCCAAAAGTTTTAAGAGCGAATTCTTATTCATGATTACATGGCAAAACTGACTAAACATAACAATCAACATATGTCAGATTTCTGAAATTAAAGATGGCCGCAGTCAGCTGTCTAAATCCTATGCTACCTATTGAAAAACACTGTGTTTATGTGTCATTCCTCGGTGGCTTTTTACGGCCGCCCAGGTCGTTTTTCGTCTTGAACTTGTTCTCAGAGTCTATTGCCACTTGTCAAAAGTTTTTTCTGACTTAATTTAATGAATTAAATTCATTGAGCATCGAGTCGGTAAATTATTTTGAACCACGTTAAATAGTTCTTACCATTTTACATACTAAATCAGTGTGAGAAGCAAAAACTAGATTTTGGTCGAAAAGAAGATTAATGAATGGTACGAATAGTAGAGGTCCCAAGTGTCTCCCCCTTAAGTATACCTGAAAGAATTTAAGTTGCAATCCATATTTCCAGGGAAGCATAATAGCCATTACCACTTATTGCTGAAACGCAGTTTGCTTGGTGGTCATAGAAGCCGATTCAGTTTCTTCAACTTAGTTCAAGGATATATGGTTGAGCCCATTCCCTAGATATTTAACGAAGTTAATTTAAGAGAAATTCGCATTGTTGAAAGAGCCTGCAGGGCATATGCCTTTTTCAGTGTAAAAGTGCAATGCTTGGACTTTGAGTTGTTGATTTTAATGTTCGAACGATAATCCATTGGAGATATATGTAAGTCGAAAAATTGTTGCAGGTGATTTGAAGCTTCGATATGACAACTGGAGTTTATCATAATCTCTGTATCGGTAGCGTACGTAGTAAACAACATGTGATCACCAGCCGATTTTGGTAGCAGTATACAAAGCAAATATACCTGAACTTAGTACACTACCTTGTGAATCTCCTGCACGAATTGGTCGAATATGTCTTAAACTGCTACTTGGAAACACCATCCAAAAAGAAAAGATTTAAGATCGAGGAAGCTGGTAGGAGTTACTTTATTTTTTGCATTAACCCTTTCGAGTCACAAGCGCTCAAATGTCTGTTGCACACCCCAGAAGACAGCGGAACTGTAGCGCTTTCCTTAAAAATTAAGTCTACGCTTGATTCGTACAAGACTAAGAACTTCAGGTGTTAAAAAGAAGCCGATTAGGAATATTAAGTCGAGGATTTGATTAAAACTACAGACCCACCAGTACTTCTATCGTCTGGGTGATTTGCAGAATAAATATCGAATCTAATTTTTTTTGAAAGTAGATCTTGTAGCAAAGAGTGTTTCGCTGACAAGCATAACATCACCATGTACTTGAATAAACACATCACGCTTATTTGCATGATGGACAAGACCATCAGTGTTCCAATCTCAAATTATAAGGTTGGAATTTATTGCTTCGACACGAAAGCTGTTAGAAGCGACATCAACTGAGTCAGCATTTCCGTGATTTGATTTTGCTGTTACGGAGCGCACTCACACTTTCGCAAAGAATGTCAAATTTAGACGCAGCTTCATTTAAAATCATTCAGGTTTAAGTTTCGAGCGTTGTATTATGAGTGAAGAGAAGGACTAGCAATGTAATCGTAAGATAGAGATCGACCTACATCCACATGACTTGGTTGTTGAAAGGTCCCTTCAGATCGATTAATGGTAAAAAGACGTTTATTTGACTAGAAAGTTATAGGGCCTCTTTTTAGTGATCATGTTTTTGTACATAGCACATACTTTATAATTAGCCGTATGCTCTTCATCGCATAAAGCTCACATAGGAGAAGACGTTGGTGTTTTGGCACAACATCTCGTTTGATGACCTTCACCACATTTAACACTTCTAAATTGTTTTCTGCAATATTTTAGTGTGTGATCATACTCTTGGCATCTATGGCACTGCAGAATTTTCTCTCTGCGATGAGATAGCTCAACTTTGACAATTTGTTGTCAAAATTTCTTGTCACAAGTCTCTATTTCAACGAAGAAAATTGAATCACCAGTTGTGCGGTTTTAGGGTTATGCGTTGTGTATAATGTGACCGAAGGCACCTAGTTGTTTAGTTTCGTCGGGTGAATTTGAAGAACTAAGAACCTTAAACAAAATACGATAATCACGTTCTTGTTTTAGTTTATGTGAATGAAACTAGATTTTCATATCTTCAAAGACATTAACAATTGCACGGTTGGCATCGGCAGTTGAAGCCATAATTCGCACTGAAATGCGTCGGTTTGATTTGATGAAATATGTTTCATATGGATTTACCGAATTGAGTGATTGGCGAATACTAGTAATAATGGTAATACCATCAGCGAAAATTGGTGGTGGTTTTGCGGTCCGAACAGCATGACTAACTAGAACCGAAGCAGCAGCACAAATTGATTTAATTGAGGAATTAGTTGCAATAGGTATTGAATCATCCATAGCGTTTTGCTCCAATTCTTCAACATGAACGGCTATCTGTTTGGGGATTCGTTCACGACAGTCGTTGAGCGGTTATCAATATTCTTCGCTGGCCTGAATGAAAAAATATTTTTTGACCGACTCTTTTAAATTAGCTTTAACATTGCGTGCAGACAAAGCCGTTTTAGCTGATTGTTGGGACAACCAATCGTTAAGTTTAGCGCCAGAAAAAAGTCGGACGTCAGATGGTAAATCCCCAGAACTAGCCGACTGCTGATTGAGTAAATGTGAGACTTCGCTTGCAATTGAATGGCACTCAAGTTATCAATAGAAGGAGCAAATTCAAGCATCGGGATGCCCGCTGCCATTAACCTCTGAATATTAGGATAGGGCACACCACGTCGTCTTGTTTTCAAAGTTTTGGAAACAACCTTCCTCGAGCTAGACGTCTGAGCATCAGCCATTAAAAAGTAAAAAGCACTAACTTTGGGGCATTTATAATTCGCGTCAATCAGCTCAAGCACAAAACTCGAAGAATGTATTAGCTGATTAATACGAAATCCAGACTAAACATGAAAAACAAAATACTATTGTATAAACTATAATATTTTGAAGCCTGTATGGACATATGGCATTCAGTTATGGGTAACTGCAAGTAACCACAGATTCTGACGAGAGATACCAATTGTAACGAAATATCAATAGCTCCGGTATTCGCTCGTCGCGTGTCCAAGGATTCGCTACAGAAATTTATAAAAACTTTCCGATTTAAAGAGAAAACACAATGATGAATTTTTATTATTTTAAAAATATTATTTATTTAATACTTAATTATTAAGTCTTAGGATAGAACCGGCCAAATGTTATGGATGTAATGTCGTATCGTATTTTGGTTGTGATAGCGCTAATTTGTGCAAAATTAGTTTTATTAGGTTATTAAATTAAACTGGTAGTTTCGGTGCGGTGTGTTTCGAAAAAATTCCACGTGCGATTGCGAACGATTGTTTTCGTGAGGTTATGCGAAAAATGAGATCGCGGGCGAACGAGATGCAAATACACGGATTACCTGTACAAGTAAATTACGAGAGACGCTGTGATACGGACGTGCGAAAGAGACGCACAAAATACTTCGCGTATCAAGAACCAGATGAGCGAGCGAGACGCACCAAAGACGCTATGCTCACTACAAACGGACGTGCGAAAGAGGCGCACGAAACACTACGCGTTTCGCGAACCGGACGTGCGAGAGAGACGCACGAAAATACAACGCGTACTACGAGACGGACGTGCGAGGCGCATGAAGCACTGCGCTACTCGAACACCAAGAGAAGAGAGCTTTTATTCCCTGTGCAGCGCCTTTTATACCCGTTCGGAGCTGCGCGTCGCTGCTGAGCTGAGCTTTGTCAGCTGGGCTTCCAAAAGAGCCGTGGCTACAGCTGATACGTAGTGTTGGCTTTAAGTGTTCTAAGTAGTTGTTTTCCAACACCCAAGTCCATTATTATTTGTCCGTTAATAACGTCCGTTAATATTTAAATCTACTTTACAATTATATTATTTTAATTAATTCATTAATATTTAATTCTAAGGCCCTCATGGCCACCAGATCGAAATAAAATTCGCAAGTTTAAAATACTTAGAAAAATTAGAAAACCATAGCAACTCGCTAGCTATAAATCTGCTAGATTACAGCCAAGAAATACGTAGACTTAATCGTTTCCAAGTTCTTGACCTATCGCTTAGGCCTTCATTGAATTAACTTAGTCAATTGGTATAGCTATTTATAGGTCTTAATTTATATTAAAAGTTTCACTGTAATATAGCAATGTAAAACAAATTATAAAACGAAGCGATTAGCATTAAAGTTTGTGCCTATAAGACCACAATAAATGTAATTTAATCAATTGTCATTGTAAATCTATTTATTGTCTTTATGAACCTTTAGTAAACGCCCGGTTGACTTACGAAAAAACTAAGGCGCAAACTCGGTCTCTATTCAATCTGAATAAAATAACAATCTATTTTAAACTTTACAAGCAGCTAAAAAGAGACAGGAGAGTAGACGATCGACCAAGTACGCGCTCAATTTTGGGGAAAACGAAATACACCTCGAAATCAAAATTGGCCTTAACATAACCGCCCGCCTTGAAGCATCACTGAAATATAATTTTGCGTACAAATTAAAAAATATGTTAAACACCCTGGCCTTTCTCCACTGGGCTGGGACATAGCATATTGCCAAGCTACTGGTCATTAGCCTTTGAATTCTAGGGAGTATTTCCCTACCCCAATATTGTCTACCCCAGGAGATTTAAAAGGTTGAAAGGTGATTACTGCCCACCTTATCTTCTCTGCTGATATAAACATCTTTGCAGGTATCATGTTTTTCTACTTGCTTGTCCATATCCCTCCTCATGGTGAGACTCAATGTCTCTAGCTCCCGGGAAGTGTGTTTCTTATAGAAGTCAAACTCTCTGTTCTTCGTTTTCTGACCCGCGAAGTGCTATATTTGCTTCGGCTTGGCCTCCTGCCATTGCACGGAAGATACGGGCAGCTGTGGCAGTGGAAGCTTTCGAATCATTATGCAAGCTCTTTGTTTTACATGCCTATTATATGATATTCGTGACAACAAGACACCTGGATAAGCTCAATCCCAAGGTTTTGTTTAGTAAAGGTCCTGGCTTAAATCGCTGATGCTGTTTTAGTGTGGTGGACTTTTCCTTGGGCTGCGCTTATTTGGGTGGCGGGGCTAATGGTCCCGCTCATCTGCTGTACCCATATCGATCTCCTTTGCAATGAGGGTGGTGTCCTCGTCCCGCAGGAGTTCTTCCGCTTCTCGAATTTCTTGAGAGGAGAGCTTTCCACTTTCCTCCTTAAGGACCTTATGACTTCCGAGTTCATGGACATCGACGAAGTGGGTTATTAACAAGGGTCTGCCTTGTCTCGTTCTCAATCATTAATACTTGGAGTTGACCAATGCCCTCTTTCCGTGCTACTTTGAGGTCGTTTATTGCTTCTATGAGGTTCAGAAGCATATAAACCTTCTAATTTGTACACCCTGGTAGGAATATTCTCATCGATGAGCGTCGTTAGAACTGGGCGTTTCCAGTCTTTAAGAAACATCGTCAGCGCATTCGATTGTCAGCAATCCTGGTTTAAAGCTAATTTAATTTTATGGTTCCAGCCCTGGACGACTTAAAAAGGATGAGATCTACCAGCTCCGTAAGGTCTTTCGCTGAAAGTGGCACTTCCGGGTAGTCACACGGAAGAACCACCACCTTTATGCGGCGTAGCTTACTTCCTTCGTTAAGGTGGGTGCAGAACTATTCCGTGCCCTACTCCTTTCCAGGGCCACTGCAGATGTGGATGGTCTCTCATCCAGTCTGTCTTGGACCCTTGGTGCTGGTTTGCTCCTTTTTTTCCTTGTCAAGCTTTGGGAAACTTCCTTCACGACTCTCTGGATTAATATGGTTTATCAGATTAGCTGCTTCATCCTTTAACAAAGACTTAAGGCAATGATATTTATGTGAATTGATAATGTGTGACTTCAAATGTACTTCACTCACAAATGAGGATTTGAATGCCGGACAGTCACGGCACTGTCCGGTAAATGCTATTACTTCCATGTTTGGCAATACTGTATCTCTGGATCGTGTACTTGCTATTAACCGTAGTCTGCTTGGTCTGCTGTATTTTCTTCATTACTTGTTGATGGTATTGTTATGTCTGGCCTTAAAAGTTAATCGAATGCTACGCGAGCCTTGAGCACCTTCTTTCGCACTCGTTAAAGTCCCCCTCTGAGACCATAAACCCTTCCGTGTCTTCATACTTCTTTATGTTCATACAGTCCTCCGAAAATAATTGTCAAACGATGTTCAATTCATACATTCGAATATACTCCATTGTGTAATCGTCCGGCGGATTTTATGCATATTTAAGTGCGCTGATAATCAAAGCCTTTTAACAAACCCTAACTTCGTATCAATGCTCTCAAATTTAGCGGCATGATGCTATGTTCTTTAATTAATGTGTGTAAATTGCTGCTTGCGTATGTATTAACCACGTCTAATGCTTGTGATTCTGAATATGCCGCCGCGTTCCTTAAACGAATTTGTAACTTATACAGTGTACTGAAAAAAGCTACTAGAGGCGAGTATCGTCGAACGTACCGCTCTAGATCGGTTATGTAACCGTTTTTGACAGTGCAATCATTTGTAGCTATTGTGAATGTCAAATGTATAATTAATGCATACAGTTGCTTGATATGAAAATATAAAGTAAGTTACTTTCCTAAACAAAGGTTTAGGATGTTTTCTGCTGATTTGATAAGCCTGAAAACGTCATTAGTCGAGAAATGTCTAATGTGCTCAGATGTTATTGTACAGTGGTCAAACTGCACGAATATGGTTCTGGCCAAGGTTGAGCACTCACATAAAAAATGTGAGCTGATTTCATCATCTCATCATCATCTTTCAGACAGAGTCTGCACTCTTCTTTGGAAGAATGGCCAAACTTATTTAGATGGAACCTCAGTACGTCGTGACCTGTAGGGTACCAAGTAAGTAACCTTTTGGCGAAAACTGACAGTAAAAGTTTTTTAGTCTGCCGTAGACCAGTACATTGTGACCAATGTTCACAGACTGAGTCTCTGACGTGTTTCTCGAGGGAGATTGTTGGGTCCGAGAACACCCACATCAGTGCCTGTTTCTATGAGAGAGCCAATGGTTTTTTATTGTTTCTGCACATGTGTGCCATTCTCCCAGTCTTGATGACTGGGGTTCAGGATAGAGAAGCGTCTGCCGAAGCGTAAAACCGTGGTAATACAATCTGAAACCTCGCAGATCTCGATGCCAGCAATGTTAGATAGTATACTTGAATGACCTGCTTTGTTTAGAGTACCGCCGTTGAAGGTCAAAAACCTAATAGATTCTAGCGCAGCTTACGTTTTGCTGTTAATATGCAGAGGAGGCAGTCCAAAGATTGCCTCCAGTGCAGCAGTGGGACAGGTTCGCATGGCCAAAGTCATACCCAGGCATGCTGAGCATTGCAGGATATCGCTCCGCCACCATAGGAAGGCAGCTAGTTGAAAATTGAAAGAACTAATGGTGAGATACTCCAAGTTCTTCTAAAGATTTTTTAAAGGTTAATAAGGCTATGGTAGCCTCGTTAATTAGTATGTTTAAAAGAGAATTCCAGTTAAGCCGTTTATGAAGGGTCATCACCAGATATGCGACTTCATCGGAAAATACCAACACTGTGGAAATAATGTAAATAGGACCAATGTTAAGTTTGTATTTATTTTCAAAAGGTATAATTACAGCTTGTATTTACACAAACAAATATAATTACTAAGATGCGTAACGCCATACAACAGACTGCTAAATGAAAAACAATTTTTTACAAAATTTTCACAATATTAATTTCTCTCGAGTGCTCGCGTGGTATGTCGCTGCTTTCGCTCGCAAAATACGCGACTAACTTCGTGTTTTTTTTTTTTGAATTACTTAAACGTGGTGATATTTTCCCTCTTGCGACATAGTTTGAGGGCATGGTGAAATAAAAGTTATTTAACCTTGAACGAGAGAGAGATGAAAGAGAAAGATTTATATTTACTTTCTGTACGTTTCGTTTAGATTTATACAGTTGCAGCTGAAAAAAAACGTATGTAAAGGGCCAAGGGCCAGCACATGATCCTGCAGATCAACAAGTAGGCCGAGAATATCCTGTGCTACGAATGGTTCGTCTGTTCTCGAAACTCTAGCCTTAGTAGAGGGATACGGAGGCATGAACAGATGGACTCGGCTACATATGGTGGTTTAATATCGCTCTACCCTAACGAGTCCGCATTCATAATGAAACATTGCAGACTATAAAGGTCACCAATTACACGGTGCGACAAAAAAAAGATTTTAAAAATTTATTGGATGGGACTAAGTGTATTTTGAAATAACGGTAAAAACTGATTTTTTGAGGTTTATAGTGTTAAACAACTATATGTCTTAAACTATACATCTTACATCGCATTTAAACACGTTGTTGGAAAGAAAAAAAAGCACCTTTCCAATGGTGCACTACATGTTATAACATTTCCGATCCTATCTTTGTGTATTTTAAAGGCAAACTCATTTTTTTTGTTTTTTTCCACAATTTTCGACTTTATCGATGATTGCTTACACTATTTTGTTTGAAAGCTACATCTACTGTTAGAAGTTTTGAAAATTTCGTTTAATTACGAATAAAACGATATTTAATGGGACAAATCCGACATAAATTGACAAAGTTATTCAAGTTTTTCTAAAAACAAATTTTTCGAAAAATACAATTTTTCATACAAATTTATATTAAATAAAATTTTGTATTTTTTGCTTACAAATTTTATTTTATTTTTTTTATACCCGTTACACATAGTGTAAACGGGTATATTCAGTTTGTCTAAGAGTTTGTAACGCATTGAAGAAGGCATCGGAGACCCCATAAAGTATATATATTCTTGATCAGCTCGATGAGACGAATCGATCTAGCCATGTCCGTCTGTCAGTCTGTCAGTCTGTCCGTCTGTTTGTTGCTATGCGATTTATTCGAAGAAGATATAACGATATTGGGATGAAATTTTAAACTTAAGCTTTTCTCGGCAACGACTAGGTTAAGTTCGAAAATGAGAGTGCCACGCCCATTTTTAGGTATAGCCCCCATACAAACTTATCGATTTTTTTCGATTTTTTTGTTTAAAAATAGTAAGTATTTATGAATGTACTCGCTCCCAATTGGGTAAAAACATTTCTTTTGTTATCCAGGGTCAAAACCAAGACGCCGCGCCCATGTAACGGGTATTTCAGCTTCGGTTCCACCGAAATTAACGTTTTATCTTGTTTTTTTTTATACCCTGTACCCAAAGGGTAAAAGGGTATATTAAGTTTGTGCGAATGTATGTAACAGGCAGAAGGAGACAAGATAGACCATATAAAGTATATATATTCTTGATCAGCATTGGAAGGGGAGTCGAACTAGCTATGTCTGTCCGTCCGTCCGTCTGTATGTCTGTCTGTCTGTCTGTCTGTCTGTCCGTCCTGCTGTCTGCCGTATGAGAGAGATTATCTCGGAGACTATAAGAGATAGGGCCACCATATTTATAACTTAGACTCTCCTGAACCGTCAAGTGTTCACTTGCAACCGGTTTTTCTCTAGACCTATTTTAAGTGTACCCCCCATACAAATGTACCCCAAAATTTTATGTTTTTGCATAAAAACGTCATTGTTTTTTTATTGTAGGAAGTTCAAACTTAGTATAATTTATGTATGTGATAGTCCCAATAAAATATCCCAATAGGGGGTAGGACCAACAAAATTTTAGGTATAGCCCCCATATAAATTTACCCAATTTTTCAAGTTTTTGTTTGAAAATTCAATACAATAAGGTATATACAGAGATAGGACTTAATTTAAGGTACATAAAGATTGGGTACAGGGTGTCTTGCAGTCGAGCATACTCGACTTCAGCGTTCTTTCTTGTTTTTTTAATGTAGCTTTCAAACAAAATAGTGCAAGCAATCATTGATAAAGTCGAAAATTGTGAAAAAAAACCAAAAAATTGAGCTTGCCTTTAAAATACACAAAGATAGGATCGGAAATGTTATAACATATAGTACACGTATTGAAATACGATGTAAGATATATAGTTTAATCAATATAGTTGTTTAGCACTATGAACCTCGAAAAATCAGTTTTTTACCGTTATTTCAAAATCTCGATGTGCAAGAGAAAATTCTAGTATGCCAAAAAATTTTATTTAACTGTACCTACAACCTACTTTTAGTCCCATCCAATAAATTTTTTAAAAACATTTTTTTGTCGCACCGTGTAATTTATCAAAGCAACAACAACTATAAACCGTTTGGTTTGTTGAACTTTTCTAATATCGTTGTTGTTGCTATTTGATTTTTTATTATTTTAATTGCTGCAGATGTTTAATTCATTTTTCACACACACAAAAAAAAAAAAAAAACAACAATGTTATGTATGCGCAAAGATATAATAAAACGGCTGGTCAGCAACATACATACATACGAATAGAAATTTGTATATATGGCGGCAAAAGAGATGAAAAAAAAATTGTTTTTTATTTACAATGTAATATTTATATACCCAACATTTTAGGCGCAAATAGTGGCGTTGCTTAAAAAGTTGGGGTTAGAAGGACGCGAATATTGATTTTAAAATTCGAAAAAAAAAACTGAGAATGTCTTGAATGCAACGGCTTGTAAAATTTGGAAAAACACAATTTATTTATTTTTTTTTTTCTCTACTCATGTACAGGGTCCGCCACGTAACTTTTTTTTTTTTTAAATGCAATAAAAAGAAAAAAAGGTTCATCCGATCATCAAATTTATTTTTTCATATTAAAGTACAATCCTTCCGGTTACTTATGGAATATAAGTTCGTTCAAATGGCGGCCTCGGCTGGCCTTGCAGTACGCCATTCGGTCGACCCAATTTTTGAGGACATTTCCGATTGTTTGCGGCCGTATTTCGGCAATGGCGACGCGAATGTTGTCCTTCAAAGCTTGAATTGTCGCTGGCTTGTCCACATAACACTTGTCTTTGACGGTGCCCCACAAATAATAATCCAACGGTGTCAAATCACAGCTCCGAGACGGCCAAAAGACATCAGAATTTCGGCTGATAATTCGGTCTCCGAAAACAGTGCGCACAAGATCGATCGTAACGTTGGCTGTATGGCACGGTGCGCCGTCTTGCTGGAACCAAATGTTGTCCAAGTCCTCGTCTTCGATTTCCGGGAAGAACCAATCCGTTAACATGGCGCGGTAGCGTTCGCCATTGACCGTAACGGCGGCTCCTGCCGCATTTTCGAAGAAAAATGGGCCAATGATGCCGCAGGCCCAAAATCCGCACCAAACAGTAACTCTCTGAGGATGCATTGGCTTCTCTTCGATCACGTGCGGGTTTTCCGTCCCCCAAATACGACAATTTTGCTTATTGACGTAGCCGCCGAGATGGAAATGAGCTTCGTCGGAAAAGATGATTTTTTGGTAAAATTCAGGGTCTTCGGCCAAGCGCTCATCTGCCCATTCAGCAAAGGCAAACCGCATCGGATGGTCTCGTGGCTTCAATTCTTGAACCAATTGAACTTTGTACGGTGTCATACCAAGGTCTTTTTCAAAATTCGCCTAAGGGACGTCGTGGAAATGTCAATTGTTGAGAGCGACGCTTCACTGATGTTCCGGGCGCCTCACGCACACTCTCGGCTACAGCAGCGATATTATCGGCAGTACGCACTGTTTTTGGTTTCTCACGCGTTGGTTTATCAATAATTGTGCCGGTTTCTCTCAATTTTTTCAAAGAAAGCGCACATACGGAGCGGACGGTGCTTCTGTTCGGCTCATTTCCGTGCGTAATTTTCGCACACATTCTGCAACATTACCATAATTTTCAAAGTAAAACTGCACTATTTTAACGCGTTCCTCAATCGTATACACAACCATTTTCGTTCAGCGGAAGGATAAAACTAACTTTCTGTCCAATCAGATGTGACATCAGTGTTGCCACACTCGAAATAACCACTAGTTCAAAAAAAAAAAATGTTAGATGGCGGACCCTGTATACCAATTACGGATCCAACTCGTAGGACCAAAGATCTTCAATTCCAATTTCAAACGACAGGCTCCAATCGTTTAATAAAAAAATAGCGCTGATTGCTAAAATAAAAAAAATACACAAACACTTGATGTTTTCGAAGTTATGTACTTCTAAACACCTCACAAATGCCCGCTTATTGACAGTAAAGAGAAAAAACAAAAAATAAAAGAAGAAAAAAAGTTAATTTCGGTTGGACCGAAGCTTATATGTACATATACCTGTTACACATCAATTGACGTTGATAGACCATCGTGTGCAGCATTTGTATTAAATTTTATTTACAAATACTAAACAAATTAAAAATATTCTTAAATATATTTGGACCAATTTTAAACTGAAGATTTGGCATGGTATAAGAAACATTTGAACCATATTTGAAGCCATTCGCTTCATAAATACATTTTTTCTTATAAGAACTTGACAAAATGTTATACTTTTGTATGGGAGCAATACCTAAAAGTGGGCGTGGCACATTGATTTTAACATAGAAAGTACACTGGACCTTGAAAACCTTAAGTTTAAAATTCCAGCTTAATATCTTTAAAACTGAGCGAATAAATCGCGCAGCAACAAACAGACAGACGGACAGATGGACAGGCGGACAGACGGACAGACAGACGGACATGGCTAAATCGATTCGTCTCATCAAGTTGATCAATAATATATATACATTATAGGGTCTACGATGCCTCCTTTAATGCGTTGCAAACTTTTCGACAAACTGAATATAGCTGTTTACACTAGTGTAACAGGTATTAAAAAAAAATAAATAACTAAACACCAAATTTGAATTTTTCACACTTTTCGTTTATTGATAAATTAATTGTTAATTAATTTATATACCTCTTGGTGTCTAATAAATTAATCGTAAATTAATTTGCACTTTTAGTAAATTTTACTATTTATATAAGACTCGATTTTAAAATAATCAAAACACACCGCGCGCCGCTGCAAGTAAAGAGACAACTAAAAACAATTTTTACAAATAACGAACAAACCAAGTTAGAGTTAATCTGGCTGCGCCGACCGAAACGGGAAGCACGGAGAGCGAGAGAATAAAGCAGCCCACCGTTTTGTATGTTCCTTTGTGTGAGCGTACGCTTTGAACTCCTACTCTCCCCGGTATTGCATCAATCGGTGCACCAATGATTAACCCTAAGCTCACCAGCAGGTTTTTTTTTTTAGGACTAAATTATGCGGCTCAAACATCCACTTTGTGATGTAATTGTTGTGGCAGAAGCTATTATTGGTTCGATGGGAGGCAGTGGAGTAGTCGGCGTAATGCATTGAGCGCTCCATGAGATGTTGCTTTGACCTGAAGGAGAACAAGAATCAGCTGATGGCTCTGGTGTAACAGACAAGTTGGAGTTTGATGAATGGTTTTTGTTGTTGCATGGCGATACAAATGAGAAATATGCATTTCTCGCAGCCACTGATTTTTTTTTTGTTTTGTTGATGAACCCCCATCGCCCATCATTTTTATTAATTGTTTTTGTATTTAACTATATTTTTTTTGTTTTAGTTTTGCAAATAAAGTAAACAATAAAAAAAAAAAAAAAAAATTAAGTATTTAATTTTTAAATAAATTATATAAGCAAAGAAAGCACTGAGCAATTTGAAAAACACGCCTATGTCCATGACATTTATTTTGCATTTCACGCGATATTTAAACGATAAAAATTAAAATATTCTTATTTTTCAAATAATTTCTTGGTTTTTTCGTAGGAAAAGTACAAACATTGTTAATCGATCTTAACGATAATCCATTGCTTGTCCTTACCTTCTACACAGCTTTTCTTTTCCTATGATGGGCTTAGTCACCCAGCCCCTCCTCCAATTCATTTGACCAATGTTTGCATCTTTTAGGAAGACAAGGGTACCAGGACTTATGTCATTATGAATAGTGCTTTACTATTTAATTCTTTTGTGTAATTCAGGCAAATATTCTACGGACCATCTATTCCAGAATTCTTCAGTTTTGTGTTGGACGGCCTTCCAATGATCACGTAACCCTTTGTATGCCCTATTTTCTTTCGGGACTTTTCAATTTTAGTCATTAGGGTCAAAAAGTTCTTCAAACGTCATTATCCCATCAGTGACTCATGTGAATTTTTTTTTTATAGATTTCACACATGAGTGAAAGTGCTGGTATATTTATCCACTCTATTTGATGTTAAGCACAAAATTTATCTACATTTCGCTGAAGTGTTTCGGTTTTGAAAAGATAAAATGTTTTATTGAAGCAATTCGCGGCTCCTATGAAATTTGTGCCTTTAACACTATAAATATTCGCAGGCCAAATTGTTCGACTAATAAATCTGTTCAGAGTTCCTAAAAATGCGGCTGTTGTCATGTCTGAAACTGTGTCTATATATGTTTGGTAGCGAAACAAATAAACACACATACATAAGCCTTGTCTATATATACTCCCCTTGTTATATGATGGTATGATGATAAATAGTCTGAACCAATTTTTAAGAACGGTCTAGTTCTAATAACCCTGTCTTCAGCCAGATTTCCCATCAGTTGAGGAAGGTATAGGTTGAGCTCTGAAACACCTGTAACAGTGTTTCACATTTTTCGATGTTAATTGTCTTTCTCTAAGAGGCCAAAATTTCTGTCTCATTATTGCTAATAATCCTTAAAGGCCTACATGTAAATGTTTCTTATGTAAATGGTGTCCTTGTTAAGTTTCCATTTGTCGTCGTATGGAAGTAGGATTGGATGTTACTCTAATTACTTCATTTTTATCAAGTATTGGTGTTAATGATTTTATTTTTGAGAATTCGGGGAGTTCTTTCTTACTTTTTAATATGTATTTGTTGTTCGAAAGTATAACACCGTTTTACTTAATAAATGTTTTTGACTCTGCTTTTTAATTTCTGGAAATTCTAATATCTTATTCCAGCTTCATTGTTCTATATAGTTTTTTTTTTTCTTTTAACATGATTGGACCTTTGAACCATAGTTAATTTTTTACCAAATCAGAAGAAAAAAATCATAATATCTGCTGGATTTTGTTTCGTATCTATATAATTTCAATCAGTAATTTTAGGTACAATTTGGATTGTGTTCACCCTATTTGATACAAAGTTATTTAGAGTGGCTGCATCTAGTTTAAGCCAACACTGGACAATTTGTGAATTTGTATAAAAGTTCACGCTGAATATACCCTTCACACATAAAGTATATATATTCTTGATCAGCTCGACGAGACGAGTCGATCTAGCCATGTCTGTCAGTCCGTCTCTATTTAAACGTTTTAAAGATATTGAGATGAATTTTAAAACTTAAGCTTTTCTCAGTCCTAAGCTGTTAAAGTGTTAAAACCAAAGTGCCACGCCCATTTTTTGGCATAGCCCCTATTTTTTTTTTTCAAAATGGTTTATTTGTGAAGCGATGTGTGTCAAATACAGTAAAAATACTTCTAACAGCAGCCCATGTTTATTGAAGGACCCATGATTGAGGTGGGTCCACTATAGCATATAGTCCCCATACAAATCTACCGCATTTTTTCAATTTGTATATGAAATATGCGTTATTTATGAAGTGATTTGTGTTAAATATGGTAAGAACATTTCTAACATTAACCCATGCTTAGAAAAGGACCTATGGCTGGGGGGGATCACTGTAACATATAACCCTTTTAGAAAATTATCTCTAATTTTTGTGTAATTTTATAAATTTATAATTTTTTTAATTTTATAATTTTTTTAAATTGTTATTTATGAAGCGATTTATTTCAAATATATTCCAATTAATTGTTGAAGCAGCTAATAGGACACATGATTAAAG
>JAEIFJ010000093.1:0-16112 GCA_018903435.1 Leucophenga varia | reverse complement strand
AAATAATGGAAATACCAAGGTACTCTTCCGTAAAGTAGTGTAAAAGCATAAGGTTACTTTAATAATATATCAAATTCATTAAAAATACGGTTTAAGAATAGGTTAATGATGAGCCTAACTTATATTCTTAACTTATATTTATGCAGTTCCTAATGTATTTCACACTCCAAAGACATTTCGTGCAGTTCTTTGGTCAAAAGTACTCAAGCCTTTGAACAGCTCGTGGCCGTGATTCAATCTAGCAAATGTCCACTTCAAACTATACTTTTTATTTTGCTGCTGAGGCGCAATCTCTTAAGAACCTCTGTGTCTCTGTCTCCTTCTCTGTATCTGTATCTGTATCTGTATCCATCTCAATCTGTTTCGATTACATTAGACAAATGTCAGGCCACTTTGGCTATGGGACAATGCGCCCTTTTGGCCCATTGTCGCAACTTTTATGGGCCGCCCATGTTCGAGAGTGTAATTGAAGCTCATTGAGCGACCTCCAGGACTGTGTGTGTGTTTGTTGTGCTCGCCTGTGTGTAGTTTCTCTCGGGTACGCAATAAACATTGAATCGCGTCCAGTTTCTGTCGGAGTTTAACCCACTCGGATCTGCAATTGCTCGCGTCTTACACAATGCGGGCCTTTCATACTTTTATGCCTTTTGGGCCGGAATATGATATTCCACCCACCCGGTTGACATTTCAATTTATTTCGCCATAAATAAAGCAATCGATTCCATTGAACCCTTTTTGCCCCATTTCGCATTCGCATTCACATTCGCATTCGCATTCACAATATTTTTCCATTGATGGCTGCAAACGCCCGATCCATTAATTATACGCCCACTTCACAAAGCGAGGCAGGAAAAGTCAAAATATTGACAGCTTAAACTTTTTTCCTTTCTCGATGCTCCTTCCCTTTCGCTGTTCTTCTTGTTGTTGCTGTTGTTGCGTCTGCAATTGTTCAGCCGGAGTCCTTGTCCGAGTCCGAGTTTGATTCGGAGCCGGAGTCGCATTTCCTTGCGACTTGCAATTATTCAACGACAATGGCCAAGCCAGTAACAATCGGCAGAAGGATGCGGAAGGCGAACAAAAATATCCTCTGCTCATATCCGTTTATCATTTTTGACCTTCTGCACAGGCTCTCGTTGTTCGTGGCAATCTATTGAGAGACCCCTCGCAATATTACTAACGTACACAGAGAGAAAACAGTAGGTAGTAAATTAGTTAGAAGCTTCTTTATTGGATTGTCCGTTTTAATGAATATTATACCAGAACATTATTCTATAAAAGATATATCAATTTTTTGGTAAATAAATAGTATTGAAATTGTGGTAAATTTTTGTACTATAAACTAAAATACTTTATTTCACAATTATTATATTAATTATATCATCCATAGTATCATATATTATATTATACTATTAATCTGTTACAGAAATTCATACTGTAATTGAACTATGTATTCGAATTGAACTTTTAACATTTACTTACTTAGTCTTTTTCTAGTTTATTCTTTGTATGCTTGCTACTTTTTTCCCATTTCTTACAGTGTAACTACTGTAACTCACCTCTGCAAGTGCCCACATTGTGGTTCACTGTTGTTGGTGGGTGGAGTCGTTTCTATTTAAGTTATTGTTTCGTTGCGCAGCATTTATGAGTTGAGTAGAACATAAAGCTCTGTGCCAGCTCCAGCTTCTGCTCCGACTTCTGTTCCGGCTGCTGCTCCTGCTCCAGTTCCTGCACACTAATGAATTATTATGGCCGAGGCGCACGCCTTCTCGTTGCTCGGTAGAAATTATTAAATGGCTCGGAATGAATGATTTAATGACCCTGGCCAGACATAATTGCTGCCCTGTCGGAAGTGAAGGGTTCTCGCCGGTCTGCTAAGGGGTTGACTGACACAATAATGTGTTCCAGTTCCAGTTCCAGTTCCACTCTCCGTTCCGCTACCATCTGGCGTTCGATTTCTTGATTTGACTTTAAGACCTGCAAAGTCTGCAGGTTCTGCTGCTTCATGTTTCAGGTAATTCCCAAAGTCACGAAATGCGCATAACAATTCCCAAGCAATTTTCCCGAAGAGTGCCAAAACGGGATTTCTTCACACCCTGTGCTGCCCCCTGTCCACTGTCCACTGTCCCTTGTCCTGTGACACATTCATAAAATCATATGCCATGATTCGCCAGACGACACGAGACACGAGAAACGAGCAAGGGCGGAGAAGGTGGGGCAGAAATGCAGTTCGAGCTCGTCTTTGTTTTCAAGTTCATTTTGCGTCTTCTCCCTTGGGAGTTATCACAATCAAAACGTTAAAGTGGGCGGCCAGGGCGTGGCAACGACTGTACCGGCAATTCGCCAAATGGAAATATTATTGGACTGCATATAAAGAGAATTTTATTTGTGGCCCGTTCGTGTTGGCCCTCCCCAAGGAGAGAAAGACCCCCCGAAGCTGGCCATAACTTCAAACTCGGGTAATAGACACGTCGCGCTCTTTCAGTTCTTTTATGTAGACAAAACCGAAACATTGTTCTAAGAATTATTATTTTATTATTTATTATTCATGTTTGTGATTTACAAATTCATTTATTACGATTACAGTTTAATTGCCTCGCGGGCGGATTAACATTTTTATGGTTTTGAGAGAGTACCAATAAATACCACCAATTAGATTCGATATTGTCAACCTCCTCCTGATAATATTTTCCATTTAGGTTACTAAATAAAAACAAATCACACTCAATCAATTTGAAAGATTCTTATTACAATCAAACGATTACTTACCAATCGGCACAGTTATTGTACCACCAGCCAGCATGGCGATCTATTGCGCAATTCCCAATCCATTTATCGTTGTCACTATCGAAAGTGGAGAACTGTGCATGTTCGCTGATGTCTCATTCTGTCCCAGCCTGCATCCCCAGAGTATGTTCCCAAGCTGAGCAACCTGTATTTATCATCCTCTCCTGCTATACTGAAGTTGTCATAACGAGCATAGAAGGATAACCTTTTATAGTGCCCCACTTTAAATGCCTCCATATGTATATAGAGCTCGTGAGGCTTTTCGTTGGTAAGGCGATGTATTTTCTCGAGGCCGAGAAAGAAGTCGCCTGAGAACTCGCCAAACCCATTCTTATAGTCCTTCCAATTTCTATAAAAGTTCTCTCTTCCATTTATGCGCTGTTGGATTACGGTCCATCCTGGACCAGCTATTTCACTATTGCACAGTACCGGAAAGGTTTCGAAGTTGGGTATTTGTAACATTGTGGACGTGGAATGGAATCACCAAAAGAAGTGCAACTAGTTGGTTTCTCTTCTTTCTCTTTTTTATTTGCTCCTTTAATTTGGAACTTCTTCTTTCATTTGCTCAGTGATTTTCTTTGCTTCTGTAATTCTCTTGATTTCTCCTTCAATTTTGTAACTTCTTCTTTCATTTGCTCAGTGATTTTCTTCTGCTTCTGTAATTCTTCTTGATTCACTTCTAGATTCGCTTGAGTGTTCTTCAGTGTTTGATCTTTTCTTTCAATATCTGCTCTTCAGTTCAGAAATCGTTGCCGTATTTAAGGCAATGGTTTTATTTTGATTCTCTAACTGATCTTTACATTCGCTAACAACATTTTGAGTCTCATTCAATCTGAATTCAAACTACAACCTGCAGACTTTCTTCTTTAGACTTGAGTTGTGCAGCACATTCTGCAACAGTTTTGTCAGTGATTTTCTCTGCTTCTGTGATTCGTCTTGATTCGCTTTTAGTTTCTTTTGAATGTTCTTCAGTGTTTGATCTTTTCTTTCAATATCTGCTTCCAAGTTGAGAGATCGTTGCCGTATTTAAGGCAATGGTTTTATTTTGATTCTCTAACTGAACTTTATATTCGCTAAAACATTTAGCCATTCAATCTCAGTTCACAACTCTGCAGACTTTCTTCTTTAGACTTGAGTTGTGCAGCATATTCTGCAACAGTTTTGTTATTCTTCTCTAACTGATCCTCACAATAAAGCAATTTGGAAGC
Organism: Leucophenga varia; assembly: GCA_018903435.1. NCBI lineage: Eukaryota > Metazoa > Arthropoda > Insecta > Diptera > Drosophilidae > Leucophenga > Leucophenga varia. The sequence continues at coordinate 12,120 of JAEIFJ010000093.1, read as the reverse complement.
ACTCGAATCGATTTTGGAGAGTTCTTCATTGAACTTTTCTTGAATGAATGTTTTCAGCTGGGCTATTTCGCGTTAACTGATTAATCATTTTTTTTAACCGTTGGTTTTTCGCAGATCAGCAATTGTTGCTTGCAGGTCTTTGATATGAGTGTCCTGCCTTAATTAATATTAGCAATATTCTCATTCAATTTCCCTTCTGCCAATTTCACCTCTAGTTCTTGCACCTTTGCCCGCAATTGTTTCGTTTCTTTCCTTTCTTTTCTTCACAGATCAGCTGCTCCCTTTGCAGTTGATCAACATAATTCAAGATTGGCTTCACAGACTGGAACGTGTGGGTGCCATTATTTTTTCAATAAACAATGACCTATTTAAACTTTCCACAATCCACTTCTATACTTTGCACTGTTTTTGATATAATGTGGCGAACTTACCTCACAATTGTCAGATATAGTTACAGAATAAACGCCACTTGTGACGCAACTCCACATAAGGAGCAAGGGAATAAACATTATTTCACACTTTCAGTTATTTCCGTTTTCTGTAATAATCAGAATAGTAAAGCTGAACAGCACTTGCACGGATTCAAAGAAGACTAAATGCGAGTTGGGAGAAGCGCAATGATTTTAATTCACTTATAAAAATATAAAATTCACATAAAGCCACAGAGATTGCAATAGACTCAAGTCTCTCTTTCCAATTTCTCCCGAGCATATTTCTTATTTTCAAGTAGAGATCGCAAACTTGTCGTGCTCAGCGTTATCAGCGCTTGAGTTGAGCGGTTCATTGTTCAGTATTCCAACTGAGTGTCCGAAAGCACTCAATGTATTCTTTATCAGCCTCTAGCCCCTCTCTCCCCCCCCCTCTTCCACACCTTTTCTGCAAACCCTTCGCTTACTCACGAGCGGATAATGCTAATTTTTCAAATCGTTAATTTCACGGAATATGCAAATCAGCTGTTCAAGCGTAAACTTTGGGCAGTGACAGAAAGTCGAGTCGGTGCCCGGTGAAAGATGACGAGGCATAATGAAAAGGTTGAGCCAAGAGCAGATGAAATGAGCAACTACCTTCTTGCTTTGCATTTCCACTGATTCATTCGACGACTTCGAAGGCAAATTGTTATTAAAAAACGTCGAATATCCCTTTCGGGCGCGCCCACTTTCATGTGCCGTCTCCCCTTCTCCCCTTTCTTAATGTGTAACTGTCTGGGAGGGGTTGGGGGGGGAGAAACCTTCGCACAGCAATGGCGTCCAAAACGGTCCAATCGTAGCTGAAAATTATCATAAAAATCGCGCAAACTCCGTGCGTGACTTTAAAAAGTCGACAAAAGATGAAAACCGAAAGGAGATGAGGGAACGATGAGAGACGGAAGCATCCTGGCTGGGTTCCTTGCTGCTGCTGGTGCTGCTGCTGGTGGTGGCTGCGCAGCAACTTTTTAATATTCCCGTCATACGCATTGTCATTTTTGTTGTTCCTTTGCGAGTATTTGATTTTAATACGAATTTCACATTTTACAATCAAATTAATTGGTCACGCTGCCGCAGGATTACATCCTGGACTGGCTTGAGCCAGCCAAGGGATGCAGTCGAGACGCAGACGGAAAGGGGTAGACAGCAGAGGGGGAGAGGGGGAGGAACAGGGTATCTAGCCCGAGGGGTTGCTTGTCATTGGCTGCATTTGACGCTCCGTCGCTTGGGCGCACGTGAGACCCGCGAAGCGTTGCTAATTTATGCAAATATTGACACAGGCTCAGAGACAAGGAGAGGGGCACAGGCACAGGAACACGGACAGGAGGGACAAAGACAGAGACTCTGCGCCAGTCAGGCAGTTAAATTAGTTCCGCGATATTTATTATTTTCGCCAGAATTTTGAATATTTCATTTCGCTCGATTTGCCCAACTCAAAGCCGAATTTTCATGGCCTTCCTCGGCTGAGCCTCGAAATTAATTTGTAATTCGTTGGCAATTTGGCGCATGAATTATCGCCAAATGCCATTGGACACCCTCCCCCGCCCCCCTCCCCCTGCCGGGCTAAACGGACCGATTTATGTGAGAATCAATTTGCATTTACATGCAGATACCACGTGAGTGTGTCTGTGTGTGGATAGGGTCTATAATATCTTCATTGCATAGTTCGAACTGAGGCCCCCCTGTGGGTTTATACGTTGCGAGATCAAAGCCGGAAACAGCACGCCCAATAAATTGCAGGATTCCTGCTCAGGCTCTTGAGATCTTGGGGAACTTCAGAGAACTTCAAAACTTTATATATTTCCACTAGAACTTTATCAGCTTTGCCGCTGGGTGCCCTTAGATTCTTTTTTAATGAACGCCCCAGGCAGGCTAAGCACTTGAGATACTAGATAGAGATCTTTATTGGAGATATAGTACGCTGTTAGTTATAAATTAACTGTTATATTATCAAATATATACCGAAATTAGATAAAGATCGCAAGATTTAATTTTCAAGTTGTTAAAATCTCTTTCTGTAGAACTGAAAAAAATATAAACAATCTGTTCCTTTTGTTCCTTTTTTTCCAACTAATTAAAACCGAAAACTATCATTATAAATTATCAAAATATACCAAAGAAACGATTCTATTCAAGCAAAGTTGTTTTAAAACTTCCTAAAAGTAAATAACATAATTAAAATAATATAAAAATAATATCTCTAGCTAACTAAATACCAAAAGAGCTTAAACATAATGTAATTAGTGTAGATACAAGCTCATGATATATTAAATAATTTGTCATGTGGTTGCATCAGGCACTGGCAACAAGCTGCATATTTTATCGCTTGCCTGCTGCACAATCTTTCAAGATGTTTACGCGTGTTTGGATGCTTTGCCACTTGCCTTGCTGCAACATAAACAAAGTACGAGAGAGGGCTGTGGCAGTTGTTGTTGCTGCTGTTGTTGTTGTTGCAGGCACATGCGCTCCAATAAAAAGGAAAATAGAAACATAAATCAGCCGATTAATATTTTATGAAGTGTATCTTTGTGTGTGCCTGCCTGGCGCATGAGATACTCGACAACAAGTTGAAGATACTCGAGCAGCTCGAGCAGGCTGCCCAGTGCCCAATTGAAGGGGCCGGAGTGGGGGGGGGGGGGGACGAGGCATACTGCTTGGCAGGGCTGAACAAACGACTTCCCTTTGTTTACCATAAATTCGTTAATAGACGCTGCCGCGTGTAAACAAATCACTTAAACATTTTCAAATTGACGCCTGACATGATTTTTTCCAACTCCAACAAACGCGCACCAAGGGAGAGAGAGGGAAGGGGGGGGGGGCTGTTTGCGATAGATGGATATTTATTTAGTTGTTGAAGTACGGGAAGTATCACAAATTGTAAATCGACTTGTTGTTACACCGAGCAATCTTCGCTCAGTGGAAACGGAAAAGCTGAAAAAACGAAACTAAACTGGGATGAGATGAAAAACTTGCCCGGGCTGGCAAGGCTGGCTGCCTGGCTGGTCCTGCAGCTGGCTGAGCCTATGTCGCTGGCAATCAGAGCTGGACAGACCGCTGGACGAGCAACTGACAACTGCGATTGCAATTAGCAATCAAGCATCGACGGGGCGACGAGCTGCGAGCTGCGAGTCGAGTAAGACATTCAGCGCGGGACATGAGCAGCTCGGTAGCTTGTATACAGATACAGATACATTCACAGCAGCAGCAGATACAGATACATTTACACAGCGGTAGCTACAAGCAGCAGTAGCAGTTACAGATACAGCTCTATCTTTATTTGCAGTTGTAGCTGTAACTCTAGCTGCAAATGTATCTGTATCTGTATTTGTATCTGTATCTGCTCTAGTTGTATCTGTATGTGTATTAAGCCTGCTTAGACACAGCGCAAGAGACAGCTCGTCTGTGTGCCTATCCTCTCTCTCTCCCTCCCCCTACGGCCTTCTGCAGACTTTATGAAATGCCCAATTAATTAGTGTCGTTGCACATCCGCAGCCGCATTAATTTATAATATATGCTCGCTCGCTTTTTTTCCTCTTTTTCTTCACTTCTCCACCTTCCCCTCCCCCACTCCATCCTCTGGCTTGGCGTCTGCCAGCTGCCAATACAATTCATTTGCGCCACATCACGACGACCAGCTTCAGTTGCTGCAGCACCTGCTACACCCCCAACGGGCCACGATGGATGCTAACAAATTGTTGGACCAGCTTCATCTCACTCAGCTCGGCTGTTGCCTCTGTGTGCCTCTCTCTCCCCCTCTCCCTCTCTCTCTTCCAATTTCTCTCTTTCTCTCTCTCTTTCCCTATCTGTCTGTCTCTGTCTGTCTCTCTGTCTATCTATCTATCTTTCTGTCCCTCAGTCTGCCTGCACTTCTGCTCACTTTTTATGCTTTGCTCGCGCGCTTCACTTTCATTTTTTATTTGTAAACAATAATTTTGTTCAATATTCCATTCACTTTAAGAGTGAAACTGAATCTGGTCTTCTTCTTCAGCTATAATTGTTCATATATGTAATATATATATATATGCATGCCCATTAAGCTTACATATTATTTGCTTGATACAATCATTAAAGACAATTCAAAAGTTATTAAACATTATTTTTATTATGAACTTCATTAAAGTATCTTTAACTATTTTTCTGTGTCCTTTCACTCCATTCAGAACGTCAACTTACTTTCTCTGTAGTAGACAAATGTTATATTATATGTATTTTAATTTATTTTTTTAATTAATTAATTTAATTTAATTTTAATTACTATTTTAATATTTTTTAACATTCAAATTCTCTCTTTTTTCATACAAAAAAGTTTCTCCAATGTGAATTCTGAAAACGAATTCCTCTCGCATATTGAGAAAGAAACCCATAAACATTTAATGACAACTTCGAGGCGGCGCAACAACTTTTATGCACCCACAGTGGGGCAGCGGGGGAAGAGTCGTAGAGGCAGGGGGAGGGGGGAGAGAGCGTGTTTAATAGTTTATGACTGCATAAATATTGTACTTACAGCGATTGAAAAACGCTTTTCAGGTGGCGCTAATTGATATTGAAGACTGTCCCTTGAGGGGGAACTTTGGCGCCATTAAGCCATAAGAAGACGCGCTACCGTCTTCGCTGCCTTCCTGCACCCCCTCTCCCTTGCCGTGGTCCCTCTTGCGGCAACTTTTGACAATTTAATTGAGTCCGAATGGGCGAGGAAACAGCTTGGGAAGAAGTTGGGCAGGCGACGGCAGCGGCGACGATAAGTCAAGTTAAGTCAGAGCTTTGACAATTATTATTGCTCAACTGTCAGCGACAGCAATAACAACAACAGCAACAACAACAGCAACAACAGCAACAACGACAACAGCAACCACAACAGCAACAACAACAGCAACAAGAAGACAATTTTCATACACGAAGCCAGCGAGGCAGCTCGGCGGCAATTAGCTTAAACGGCATATGAAATACGAGATACACACGCACACACACACACACGCACACACACACACACACACACAGACTGTGCGCATGCGCAGACGTGGCAGACACGTCCATGGTGCGATATCTGTCGCCTCGAGGCGCCTCCGTTGTTGCGCGTACCTGAAATTTCTCACAGATTTCAATCACGTTTCTAACGCTTTTTTATGACGTCAAAATTGAACCTTTATTTATATGTGCCGATCCAGTCAACCATCCATCTTTATAGCCAGCTATCTATCCAGCTATCTATCCGTGTATCTGTGTCTCCATCTATCTATCTATCTTTGTATCTATTGCGCTGCCTGTGTAATTTTAATTCGTCGCCGTCGCCGTCGCCAATTTGAAAACGTTTGGGAATTATAAATTTCTTAATTGCCAGAGTTGTCGCCGTAGTTCGTCATTCTTTCTAGGCAGGAATGCCTATGTAAACTCAATTTAATTAATGAGTTTGCCTCACTTCGAACGTGCTGGGAAATTGCCTCCGATTCGTATTCGTATTCGGAGTATTCGAACTCGGATTCGGCAATACACGCCGAATGATTTGTGCCTCGCCCCGATCATGGGAATTATTTCTGCAGTTCTATGCCGGCTGAATATCAATTTGAATTTATAAATTATTAGCTTATTACAACTCGTTCGCTTCGCTTCGCATCGCTTCGCATTGGATCGTGTCGTGTCCGTCTTCGTCTTGGTCTTACGTCTTGGTCCGCATCGAGGTGCTAATTTGTTTTATCGCCCTGCGAATCTGATCTGGCAATGTCAGAAATTCGTTTTATTTCTTTGTAACTTTTCACATTTTGTGAGTTTTGATCGAACCATCGGTCTTATCATTCTACTATCCACAGTGGAACCAGTTTCGCTTGATTATAATTTACACTAATCAGCCTCGCAGTATTATCAATATGCATAGATTGTGAAACTCGTTAAGTATCTTGCTCTGATTCTTATCGCTGAGCTTCATTTGCATATTCCCTTTCATATGCTCGTTATACCCTGCAATCGTTGATCATCATCAAAAGAGGCTATGCAACGTTTGTGCAAATGTCTAAAAAAATACATGATTACAATGAAATTACAATATTATAGAATTATTTATATGGTATAGGATGTTCCTGATTCCATGTATTGCTGAGCAGACACAATAAGAAGCAATAGAATCGAAAATTCATGAGCGACAGAACATATATGAAACACTGAGATTGATGAGGCCTTGAGTCAAGTTCAAAGCTTTGAAATTTCTCTGTAGCTTATTTATTATAAACAAAAAAAAAAAAACAAGAAACAAAGAACACTAAATGCAAAATTTCCCGTGTTTAGCGTTATCAGTGGGGCTCAACTCATGGCAAATGTCTCAATATTATTTATATATATACTTTATATATAAGTTTACTATGAGGTACTTTGTGACTGATTATCAAAACTAATAAATACTCTAAATATGTTACTCTGTACCCCTAATAAATATGCTCTTTCCTGCACTGCTGACTAACAATAATAAGTATAATATAATAACAAAATATAGTATAAAATATAATTATAAAATAAACTTCACTTAATTACAGTACTAAATGTTTTTATAACATGAAGTTGAAGTCACTTCATTCACACTTCTTTCGTTGCAGCTTCGTTTAGCAATGCTTCTATAAAATGCAGTGCATCAAAAATGCTTCACAAGCTGATAGTTGCTTATATCTGATAGATAAATATTTAAAACTTCAAGTGAGGCCCTCACAATGTTTGTAGATGGGTATCTCACAGTCGACCATATTCGACAGCAACTTTCGTTGCTTGTTCAGCTTCTTTTTTTGTTACTTTTATTTGCTATTATTAATTATTGATTTAGTGTTGCCTTAACAAATAAATTATAAAGAAGATCTACAGATAAAAAGTAGAGACAATACGAAAGGAAAAAGAAGTTGCAGAAGTTGAGTCACTTTAAGTAAAATTATTATTAAATTTGTGTAAAGAAAGAAAGAAAGGTAAACGAATTCTAATAGGTTATAGAATAGATAATTACTCTCAAGTTGCTCACCATAAAAAGAGTAGCAACTGCAATAAAAAGAACCTCATACTTGAGTACTTGATACACCCCTTTTATAGAGAAATTAAAGATTAGAAGCGTTAGATTAGCTTCGTGCACCAACAGCACTAAGTACACACACCAAGTCACACCCGATTACGAATGCAAGAATGTGTTGTACATGCCCAAGACTGCTGCCCTTCTCCCCTCCCCTTCCCCCGGCCACGGAGACTGATGCTCAGCCATATCCAGGCTTATCAGCATATGTAGCCGGGCTTACCTGCAGCGTTTAACTCATTTCATTTCGGCCTGATGGCCACTTGGGCTGTCGCCACCGGAACATGCGTCATCTTTGGCGACACCGGCGGGACGTGGACGAAGACGGGGACGGGGACGAGACGAAGGTGAAGGTGAAGACAGAGACGAAGTTGCCGGAGACTATAAAAGCAGCAAGGCCAACGAAAGGCTGCGCACCGACTGGGATCAACTGGGTGTCATCTCGTGTCTGGCCCAGAGACGGAGAAGGAGACTCAGTTTAAAAATGAGAATGAGAATGAGACTGAGGCCCGTCTTCGGCGACGTCTTCGTCTCGTCTCGTTTCGTCTTCGTCCGTTTCGGTGTCAGGGACTGACTCTGTCCGTTTTCTGTGTCACCTTATCAATATTTTCCGTCAAGTAATTTATTGTATTTCCTTCTGGACCTCTCTCTCTCCCTCTCTGTCCTGCCGCCTTCCTGTGCCACATGTTACGTTCTCGATGTGTGTGTGTGTGTGTGTGTGTGTTTGGACATTTGCTTTATGTCTTGTCACATTTTTATGGCACTGCCCGCCTTATGGCATCGATTTTTATTTAGTTTTTTCCTGGATAAAATTATATTATTTTCCCATTTTTATGACGAGGGCCCGCAGGGAGACCGAGCGATAAACGGCAGCTCAAGTGCTGTGGCCCATTGTCTTGTGGGCCCATTAATGTGTTCTTAAAGAACCTACGGTTTTAATAGACTCCCAGGTACACAATGCGATTGTCGTCGTCGTCGTCATCGCCCTGGGTAAAGTGTTAATGTTACCAAAACATTTCTAGCACCGCAACATAAAACTCTTTTCATTGTTTTCAATTAAGAAAGTTAATTATTTGATTATTATCAGCATTAATTGCATGTGCTCCCGCCTCCCTGCTCCCCTCTCATCCTATTCCGTATTCCGTGCTGTCTAATGAGCATATTCTGATTTATTTCTAGCCTCAGATCGTCAGATCTCCAGACTCGAGAAAATAAAACGAAAATAATATATATTTAAATGTCTCGATTTCTTCCCTTTGATATACGACTTTTCCATTGAATCGACAATGGGAAAGATCGAAGAAATGCAATTTGTGGTTAGTGGAAAACATTAATGGGAATTTAAATACCTGAGAGCAGTGCTGAGAAGTCAGTTGAATAGCGTAAAGTCTGCTTAAGGAAAGAATTCAGAAAACATAAGAGTTTCCCACACAACTTTATCAGTATATCTCATCCTAGGAAACTTATAAATCTGAAAGGGATTCCGCCAGGATTTACAGAGCTGAAAAGTATCTTTGAACACACTTCGAGAGACTTAAAGCTTCTGCCAGGCTGCGCTCCGCCCCCAACAGCCCAGCAGCCCGCCTTCCTTTAGTCACCACGCACTGGCAAACAATTTGTCATAATCATAAATCATTTCTGAGCGCTAAATCCGACGCCTAATGCAACCCAGCGCCGAGGTCGCTGAACAATGAACAAAGTGGCCGGGAAATCAGGGCATATTTCACAGCAGGATATTGGCCTCTAAATTGCCCCGCAAAACATAACGGCACTCCCTTCCCTCTCCTTCCCCTCTCCGTCTCCTGCTTGCACTTCTTCTCTCTATGTCTTCATATACAGACGATGTGGATCTGTATGATTTTCAATTATATCGAGCTCCGCACAAAAGTTGTTTGCACATATGTCGTATCTCATCATATTATTTGTCAGCCGGGCGCATCCTTTTGTCCCTGCCGCCCGCTGCAGTTGCTGCTGTAGCTGCCGTGTCTGCTGCTGCTGATAAGCGGCCTTCGCGACTGCCATGGCCAAACTTACACACACTTGGCTTGTGCGGCTTGTTTTGATTCCAAGTCGTTCCAGTGGCCAGCAACCACCATCGCCACCTCGCCACGAGACGGCGCGAGAGCGAGCGAGAGAGCGAGATGCCGAGAGGGCGCTCTCCCACGAGTCGAGTCGATTGCGGCGCCGAGTTGTATGCAATGCTTTGGCTGCCTCTGCTGCCTCTACTGGCGCTCTGCTTCCGCCTTACTCACTCAAGTCCAGGCGCTTCAGTATCTGTCTGACTGTCGCAGGCACTGTCGCTGTCGCCGTCGCTGCCGTTGTCGTCATCGTTCCGTTCTGGTTCCTGGTTCTCTTCGAGGAATAACAAATAATTACTCAAATACCGACTGCGACTGCGACGCGGCTGAGCAAGCGAGCGCCGAAGTCGACTCGAAATCAGTTTCGCAATACATACACAAACAAAAGGCGCTGGGCACTGGCTCGAGGAAGTAAACGACAAGCAATCCGTACTCGTGTTCGCGGTCGAGCCCGTTTATAATATTCCCTGATTTCTCGCCTGCAAAAATCGACAGTTTTTCGTTTAACAAAAAAGCAAAAAGAAGGCAAAGCGAGTGAGCAACAACGCAAAGTGCGGCAGCCGTTTTTATTGATTTTCAATTGTGGTAAGCGCCAGTGAAACGTTCAAAATCCACCAAAACGAAGCGAAAAACACAAACGGAAAGGAAAATCGAAAACGAGAAGCGAGAAGCGAAAAACTAAGCCAGTGAAAACGTCAATAGTGCATGCGGTGTGGGGCCAAAACGAAGCGAAAAACACAAACGGAAAGGAAAATCGAAAACGAGAAGCGAGAAGCGAAAAACTAAGCCAGTGAAAACGTCAATAGTGCATGCGGTGTGGGGCCAGCAGAGTCCGCAGTGCGAAGATGCCTGCGTAGCAATCTGTGTAATGTGATGTGCGGAATCTATTCCTTCATCTTTCTATTTGACTAATGTCAAGTGCAGGGCTCGGTGGCCAGTGAATCTTGTGCGGAGTTGTGCAAAAGCGGCGGCCAGCGCGCTTAAAATAAATTCAGGCAGACACGGAAAAGCCTCAAACCAAGAAACGCCGCCAAAGGGAGAACGGCCGGCATACACACACACACACAAACACACTCACACAACCGCACACAGAGAATAGGGAGGGACGGAGCAGGCGACAGGGAGAGTAGGCGACAGCCCTGGAGTCAGTCAGAGCCAGAGCCGGAGCCGGAGCCGAAGCCTGAAAAATCAGTCAGCGAAAAAGCTCAAGTCGCAAATTTTTGCGCAAGGGCAGGCAGTTTGAGTCACATCGGGAGGTGGGGGAGGGTGGCGAAAAGGTGGAAATTTCGCAACACTTGTGCGGGTGGCCTTTTAGGGGTGGCACTGCCACATTGAGAGAAATGAGATGCGTGACGAATGGGAACGAAACGAAACGAAACTGTGGGAAGCACTCAACTGCCTAACAACTCAATGTTCCAATGCCATTGTTCCATTCACAGGACGGCACCGTTAACATGGACAAGATGACGGTGGCCCAGAAGAGCGCATATCTGGAGGCGCACATGGCGGTGCAGCAGCAGATGGCCCAGGCAGCCATCCAATTCAAGCAACAGCAGCAGACTTCGCAGAGTTCGCCGACGGCCAATAGCAATGGCAACATGCAACAGCAACAGCAACAGCAGCAACAGCAGCAGCAACAGCAGCAGCAGCAACAACAGCAACAGCAGCAACAGCAACAGCAACACTACGCGGCCACCATCAAAGTGCCACAGATCAGTTCCTCCAGCTCGGCGGGCGGTGCTGGCGGTGCAGCGGGCGACAGCACCTTCACAGTGCCCGACGATGGCATGGGCTTTGAGGGCGGGTGCGCGTCCTGCAGAGCCTGGGCACCTGGTCGGCCGCGGAGCAACTCACCTACAACATACCCAAGCCCAATCTGATACCCTTCACCGAGCCCTACGTAGAGGGTGGCTCCATGCATCCGGCCAGCCGGCTCAAGGCGTTGCAACAGGTGCAGCAGGCCTCGTCCGGCGTGCGCAAGACCAATCCCTCAAAATGTGAGCACCAATGCGTTCCCCCGTCGATCACTAAGTCCTATTTCTATCTGTTCTCCCGCAGCCACCAACAAAGCGTTCGAGTGCACCGTCTGCGGCAAGGGACTGGCGCGCAAGGACAAGTTGACCATCCACATGCGCATCCACACTGGCGAGAAGCCCTATATTTGTGAAGTATAAACAGTCCTCAAGTCTCCGGCGCCATCCCCCGCCACCCCTGCAGCACGTCACTAACCGCTCGCGTCGGCTTGGCCGCCGTCTCCTGCCTCTCTCTTTCAGGTGTGCAACAAGGCGTTCGCAAGGCGGGACAAGTTGGTGATCCACATGAACAAGTTCAAGCACGTGACCCCCACGAACATTGCGCCGCTGGGCAAGCGCCTGAACAACATGGTCAAGAAGAAGGAGCAGCCGGACCCGCCGCCGGAGGATAACAAGCAGAGCCTCGAGCTGCAGTTGCAGCAGCAGGCGGTGCAGGTGGCCGCCCAGAATATCATAGTGCAGTCGGCGCAGGGGGCGCCCACTGCGATTCCGGGCATCATCATACCGCA